>JABCKT010000155.1:0-42163 GCA_018858115.1 Tephrocybe rancida
GGAAAAAAACATGTGTTCATTGTGATGTAAACAAGAGCAAACATCCCGTTTTGGTGACGGGCGATGCCCATCCCCATGACTAGTCGCGATTCGTCAAGCGACTAGTCTGACCGCTTGACCTCGACTGTTGTTGACCCAAAGTCGAGCCGACTTGTACATCACTGGTCATGCTGCATCGAAAGTCCTCAATCCAAGGACAGAAACCTTCACGCTCCACTCCGTCTGTCCGAGCCTCAACTCAAATCGACCTCAGCGCCCCACGACAATCTTCCTCGCCCCCTCAAAAGTGTATACTTCCGAGCTCGAAGCTAGCTTGCTTCGGCTCTAGAAATCCACCCCTCATAACTTCTCGCTACCCTTCCATCTGCAAACGTCCTTCCCCGTTGGCTGGAGCCTCCCAATATCAGCACAGCCCGAGCCCCGCTGCTCCACACTCCCCCTACGCCCTTTGTCACAGCTCGGAAGCCCCACACCTACATGCTCCTCCACACACAAAGATTAACGCTGCAGGCTACGACCAGGAACCAGACGTCTCATAAGTTCGCTTACGCCCCATCGTACCATCATCTTTCTCGCCCTCGCTTTTGAACATCATTACCGTCACGGTTGTATGGATGCCCAGAGACCCCACGCGAGTCGAAACCTCGTCATGATATCCTCTACATCTACGACCCAGCTCTCGGCCTCCTTTGCCTCAGCATAACGTACAAACACACTTCCCCCTCGTCCGCAGAGATGCTAGTCTTGAGACAGCGCCGTTAACTAGGAATTGGTGGGATGTTCAGCGCCCTCGTCACAGGAACTTAGGGTTAAGGTTCAGTGGGGATAGAAACACTCCCCCATCGCATTGGTCGACGGCATATTCCGCCTGCTCTCCGACCACACTTTTCTCAACTATGACCCTCGATTCGAAGCTTTTTCGCCTCTGAAGATATCGTCCTGCGAACCTGACTGCTACTACCGTCCGACGCCCATCATTGCACTTGTTCCCAACGTAGCCAGCGTATCGACATACCTCGAGCCGCCACTCGCCAGATGAACTTTGAGGATTAGAAACTCAGGAATGCCCCCCTTTGCGGTCGTCCCCTCCTTCCTCGACTTTGGATGCTCGCACGCCCATGTCCCCTCTCACACCCTTACTCATGCTATGGTTCGGACTCTTCGTGCCCTCCGAGAGATCGAGGAACGGCGACCGGTCCTCGAGGAACTGGCTCGTTGGCTAGATGATGCACCAAGTCTTACATGTTATTAACGCAACTGAGTGGCAGAGGATCGGTCGGGTGCGAGGGGAGGGGAGTAGAGGAGCAGAATTGCTGTGTTAATGAGGATGAAGATAGAGCACCCAGGCTCCTTTCCAAACTCATCCATATCCACCAGCGCCGCCCTCTTGCCGGCTCTCCACCTCCTAACGTCCCTGCATGTCGTCTGGAGTCTGGACACCCCACCCTCCATGCCTCACGTCCTCCCCACGTCCGCCATTTCGACCAAAAAGTACGAGTAGAAAAGGATAGGAACTTACAAACACCCCACATCCCTCCTCAACGCGATTATGGGGCCTCGTATCCCCCACTGTCCACCGGACGTGGTGCTACGTCATCTCCTGAAACCCTTCCCCGTGTCGTCGCCTCGCGTTTTTGAGGAGGGCGCCTGCAATGACAGCGGCTCCTCGGTACATCCAGTGTTTGGTGGAAGGGAGGTGGGCCATAAATACGGGGAGAGGGTAGGAAGCGCCAAATTGCTTGTTGATGAGGTAGGAGAGGAGATCACCTGGACCCAGGTCGTGCTTCAACGGGCTCGAGGAACACTCGGGGTCGCTCTTCGCGCTCCACGCGTATCGCAGCCCGGAGAAAGCTGACATTTCACCACCCTTATTGAACCATCCACTTGTCAGAGGCGTCCCATGTGCGCCATCGATCCACTGCATCTCCTCCAGTGTCAATCCAAACGTGTTAATCTACCACCCCCTCGTCGCTCAGTGGCAGCTGCACACCACCACACACGCGGTTATAACACCGGCCAGGCCTATACACTCGTTCGACCCGGCCCCGGGCTTATTCATTCTGTTTGGGTCGTAAATTTGGTGTCTTGTGCTTCAACCCCATTGTTTTTGGATCTTTCGCCACTGAACCCGAGCCCCGGCTTCTAGATTTTCGTGAACTCCCCCCATACCCTTTACGTCATCCAGGATTCGGAAATATTTGAGTCGGCCATCCTGGGACTCCAGAACCATTAGCTCCATCTAAACTGCACCGAGAGATAGAACTCGGATAGAGCAACGATGTCCAAATTCCGTTCTTCAAGACCTGAAGTTTTTGAGACAACTTTGTTCGACCCTGGTTACTTCTCATCGTTGGCGGTTCCAGAATTAGGCACTAGACTGGTAATAAGAAATAGATGCAGAAGAGTAACAACTCTAACATCGACACAAACAAAGTTGTCGGCGAGAAGGAGAAGTTGAGGAGAAAACTTGGGAGAAAAACAAACTTGAACTGTCACGGTAACTTGAACTTCAAACTGCAACGAAATGCCGTTCTACTCGGCCCGGTCTCCGGGCCACTGGTTGTTGACTTCCGCAACGATGTCCCCGTTGCCAGTGCCATACATGTCTCTCATGGTATCCCAATCGCCCAGTGTTAGTATAAACAACATGGGTCACTGCTATGTGGAAGAGGCTCCATAAATACTTGCAAAAGCTCATCCTCATCTCTTGTGAGTGAATCTGCACATCTTCTTCAATGATCTCTGGCAGTCACCTCTAGCAGGGCGAGATCTTCAAGTTTTGGGCCCACACCACCCCTATATCCTATCTCGCGGATACAAAATACGTCCTAGGTACCGTCCCGAGTGGGTTCCGTCCTGGAAGGACCACAAGGAATCCATGACGACCCTCCAGGTATTCGAGGATTCTTTTGTAAACCACGTAAGTAAGTGCCAAATGCATCACTTAGTAAAGGTGTCTAGTCTAATTGTTAATTGTTACGCCTCGAAAATGCATGCCCTTGATGCTGTTAGACTTAGCGATGGGACGAAGGTCGTTCTCAAATGCATCGACGCTAATGAAGTCACGTTGCATATCGCGCTGCATCTGTGCTGGCCACAATTTGCAACTGATCCCAGGAATCTCACCGTCTCCATCCTCGATATCATTCCCCTTCCAAACTCTGATCACAAGGCATTGTTGGTGATGCCCCAATTGTTTAACTTTGCAGCTGTACCCTTCAGGAACATAGGAAAAGCTGTAAAAGCATTCGAACATTTCTTGCAGGCGAGTACACATCTTATTTACCACGCAATGGTAGGTGCTCTTATACGTTTCAGGATCTTGATTTTATGCATGAACACAGGATTGCCCATAGGTATCTATGTGGATTTCCTTTCGTTCTGCCTGTATTGAGTATAATTTTTTAAAGATACTTTCTCGCCTCGACCTCATGATGGACACATCGAGGTTAGTTCCTCGAGGGGTTCATCATGAGGCCTTCACTCATGATGGAGTTTCTGGTGAGTTTAAATAGCTTAATCGGTGCACTGTCTCCCCCGTTCAGTACTACGCCATCGAATTCAATTTCACACTATTACCCCGAGAACGCACCCTAGGAAACAGAGATGGGCCTATACAGACAGGACGATACGGTTCCAGAGTTTCTTGCCGACAAACCTTACGGTCCATTCAAGCTCGATGTATATCAGTTGGGCGGTGTTTTCCTCAGAATCATTGGAGTACGTTGGCCTGGGAGTGATTGTATATAGGACGGAACACCCATAGTTTCCCAATTCAGCTGTACGAAGAGCTCGAGTTGTTGCTACCCATTGCCCGAGCAATGACCAATGATATTCCCAGGATTGACCTTCAATCACCATCGCAAGCCTTGGAAATGCTTTATGCCTTGGACTCGCAAAGTTATAGTAATCGTATTTGGGTCAAGAGATGCCCGCTCGAGGAACGACGCAAGATAGAAATGTACGGAGGTGACCGTTCTCTGCAACGCGTTTTGTAGTTGTGGTCCACGTTGAACTGTTGTCGCATCGCCTTGACCTCTATCGGGGTCATCACTAGCCAAAGAAAGGTGTCGCAGGCCACGGCCTACATCCTGATTTAGCATTTTTAGGCTTCTGTGTCAATGGTGCAACATCTTGTGCTTGCTTGAAGTTGCGCACCTTGGGGAAGAATGTGCGGTTTACTCAGATTGTAGTCAAGAATACATGCAATCAAATATTATACATGCAATTATGATACGACCACTTCTGTAGTAAGGGTATACATAGAGATACGAGATAAACAATTGCGACTACCAAGGCCCAGACAAGAAATTGATGCAACCTCGTTCTTCATTCAGAGCCCTTCTGTTCTGGTGTCAGTTTGTCATATATGGGGCAGAGATCATTCCAAGCGGCTGAAAATAGAGTGAGAGTTGTCCAAATACAAAATGAATGCCATCTTACGGGGGATATTATCTTTGTTGATACTGGGAATGTCCTCTGCAAAGACAACCGCCAGGCCGCTGTGAGTAGTCAGTTAAATATGCGCACGATCAACTCTGATTCACGAGATCAACATACAGCTCGAGATGCCAGTCAATGTGGCTGGAAGACGCTCAAATCAGAGAAATTCGTACACGTCGAAGGCGAGATACATACCAGTGAAGGAACCAGGGCCCAGCGTTGTCAGTAACGAAGCGAATGGTAGCATTGCCATCCGCAAATCCAGTGTTAACCGTGTCACGTTTCACAGGATTGCGGTAGTTATAGGTCTTGCTGTCACCGCTCCGAACAACAGAGAAAGCATGCTGTTCAAAGATATTAGTCGAGGTAATGCAAAAGTAAATCGTTGTGCTTACACCGTGGAGATGGAAAGGATGCTGGATAGCGAGGACGCGTCAGTTGGTAATCAAGGTCTAAACAAGATATACACTCACGGGTCCACCAATCTCCTCCGCAGTGCCAGGAAGCGAAATTTCGATGACCTTGTTAGCAGGCAAAGGGTACACCGATCCTTTGGGGAGCAGGTCCTGCGCCGCTTTGGTGCCACTGAGAATTTGGAGGAGGACAGGGACCGAGAGCGGGGTGAACGGAGCGCCGTTCATTTCGTATTTGAACGTGGTGAAGTTGACGGAGGTGACGAGATTGAGGTTGACGTCGGCGGCGCCTGGTCTTGGGATACCGGGGGCGGCCGGGTTGGACAGCGGGTGGAGGTTGACTTCCTTCAGCGGAATGACCGACTTGGGTTGAGTCGTCGTAGGGAGGGCGTTCGGGGCGCCTTTGTAGCGCAGAATTGCCGAGTTCCTTCCGCCATCGAAGCCTGGGCTACCGCGGTTGGGGTTCGCACGAATCCAGTAGTTGCCAATTAGCTTATTAGCATTTAGTATTACTGAATACCTCTGGCCAGCGTATATGTCGAGCGAGTTCACAACAAGTGGTGCAGTGTTCTCTCCATCGGCTTCGATGATTGTTAATAGATGATTGTCGATAGAGAAGGTGAAGGCGGGGTCACAAGACATCGCAACGATTCGGAAACGGTAGCGTTTGAGCCACTGTACGTTCACAACCGCTAACTCAGATTGCGGTCCACCTATGTAACGTCCCTTGCCATTAATCAAGGTAGCGATTGACTCAGGAGGAAGCTTCCCGGGTCCAAGCAAAGTGTGAGCTGGTTCGTGGTACCTAAGACGAAAATACTGAACGGTCCACTGCGGAAATCTCAGAATAGAACGCACCAGTCAGCCAGAGTGATGATCGTTGATTCTGAGGAAAGGTCAGCTCATATAGAGTCAGCTGTAAAGCACATCGACACACCATCATCAATGTCATAGCGGAATCTGTGAGGATCGTTACGATCATAGACCACAAATGCTCCACGAAGTCCGTCGCAGTATTGAGTAGCTGGTGAAAGTATTAGCATTTTCAAATCAAGAACGCTGGAAGAACCTACATAAATGAGAGTGATACCAGAACGTGCCGGCCTGGTCTTTAACGGGGAAATCGTAAAGGAACGACTCTTGAGTGGCAATTGGGCACTGAGTGACGGATGCAGCTCCGTCGGCAAAGTTGGTTCCACGCTGGAAGATGCCATGCCAGTGCTGGATGCTGTGTCAGAGTAGGAAAATCAAGTTCAGAGAGAGACTTACAACGCTCGTACTTTTAGCCATGGTACCGTCTGTGAGGTGATTGACGACATTCAATTGGAAACGATCCCCCTGTAGTACCTGTAAGTCACTCAGCAAACGAATGAAAAGAGTAGCAGACCTTATTCCCTTTGATGACTGGGCCAGGGAATGTACCTCCGGCTAGAACAGCGCTATAACCAATATATTGAGAGCAAGACAGAGGTTTGATAGCGGATGAACATACGCGCGTTCGAAACCATCCGGAGCAATTCGAGCATTGGCGATCTCGAGGTCCGCGACGGGCCCAATGGCTGCATACGCAGTGGCAAGAGCGGAAAAAGCGTAAAGACTGAGGAAATGCTTGCTGAGCAGCATGATGAATCCGAAAAGCACTTGGGATGGCACAGGATGAGGATGAAAAGGCGAGGAGACCTTTTAAATCGCTTCTCGCGCTCCTCTTCGCTTTCGAAAAAGCTAGGGTATAGGGTCAGTCTGAACCTGAGCCAATTGTGCCATAACCCGACATCGATCAACGTAGGCGAGGCACTATTCGTGACTTTTTGCAAGAGGTCTGTCAGTCTCCTTTGATTGTGCTTACCTAGTTCGTACACACCCAGTTTCGAGGAACGGCTTCCTGTTGGCTTCCTGTGTCCGTATAAGAAAAGAAGGAGGCGCAGGATCTCCGGGGTCCAGATTCAAGGGTATGCGTTCTCGTGCCAGCGGCATTTGCTAACATATACCTTTGAATCGCTTCAATGTCCTCATTCAAGCCAAGTTCAAGCAGCGTTCAAGCTTTCAATTTCGAAGGCTAGGCGTCCCCAGTAGTGCCGGATTTGCTAGAGAATGGAGTTGTGGAAGGTGATAAAAAAGTTGGGAACAGTGATGGGCTAATTTGAATATGTATGGGATTTGAATGAGATTTAAAATGGAATTTGGGCGTCGTTTGAGCGCATCCGAAGAGGCGGAATACTCAGTTGCCGGTGTCGCTAACTAAGGTCTTGTTCGGGAACCCAAATACGGCGGAATTACACATGTATTTTGATCTCATATTTTTGAAGAGTCATGACTTCCTAAATGGTGCTAGTGAGTGCCTCGCTGCCTCTCAACCATGATTCTGCTTCGTACAGTATGCTCATGCCGCAACTCAAAAACTGTGTACTTATTCATTCCACAATGATTTGTCTAACATACAGAGATGAAGTTTCTGGGCCAGATGAAGATGGTAAATGGTGCCACGACACGTCTCGACTCTACGGCGCCCACAAGTTAAACCTGGGATCGTGTGACGGTAGAGGGTGAATGGAATGGGGAAGGGGTAGCAAGAAGGACGGGGCCACGGTAATACTACACGAATGGGCTTCTGCATCGGTGGGTGCCAGGTGGGGAAGGGCGGACGTGTTGACTCTGAACACGCGTCAACAGGTGGGAAGTGCTAGGATGGCTAATGGGAGGGCTTGAAGCAAGATTTGACGTCCCTCCGTGTAGAAATTTCAACTTTGGTGAGCTCCGCAGTGTCCAGGAGGGCGAGAGGGGACTGCAAGTTCGTCGTTGATCGTGCAGGGTAGTTGTCGTGGTTGACAATGAGAACAGGATTAACGCGGTCATGTGACTTTCACGCACATTTACTCAGTGCCGCGTTCGGGGCCGTCCTCGGCTGGCAGTGCTGATCCAGAAGATCGAAGGACAGGACATCACGTCCCTCGAATAGTTTTAAAGGAAAGTAAATATTTAGACACTAGTATGTCGAGGAGCAAAAGCGAGCCGTGTGTTCAATTTGAAAGTTGTGTTAAAGTTGTATAACAGTACTAGTGATATTGGTTATTAAATTGTTAAGTATGTCCTCGCCAAGTCAAGGGCTACCAAATTACAGATATGAGTGTTCAAGACAATACCAAAGTCCCATTTGTACTCAGAAACTTAAACATTTCAGTGCCCATCCGGATTGGCGGCATCAAATGCTGGACAAAGGTCACTCCAGGACGCTTGGAATGAGTATGAGCAAATGCCAGAAGTTCGTATAGATATCATAAGGCTCTTACGTGGTGGAGACAGTTTGGCGACACTCGGCGCATCTTCCGCAAATACAATGGCGAGGCCGCTAGACAACCATCTGTGTCAGGGACCAGGAGTCGTCCTGTGTCTATTTTAAAAGAACTCACATGTCCAAGTGCCAATCGATGTGGCTAGTAGTATGGTTTCAGCCGGTAAGAAAGAGTCAGAAGAGAGAGGTTCACGAACCAATGGAAAATCCAAGGGCCAGGATTGTCCGTCTTGAACCGAATAGTGACGTTATCAGTAGTTGCTCCTCCAGTGGAAACGACATCACGTCGAACCTGTGTTCGGGAGGTTAATCATATGTTATGCAAGAAAAGTCAAGAAAGGCGCCGTACGGGATTCGCATAATTGTATGCCGAGTTTCCTGCACTTCGAACCACGGAAAAGGCATGCTGTGAATGGGTGTGAGGATTAAGAAGAAGACGAGACGAATAATCATACCCCGTGCAGATGGAAAGGATGCTACATAGCATACGTGAATTGTGATCCCGACGAACGAAGTCATGAGATGCTTACCGGCCCACCGATTGTGCCACCAGGGATAGATACTTCAATAACCTTATTGGGAGGCAAAACATAGACACTTCCAGGCGGCAGAAGTTCTTGAGCGGTCCGAGCGCCGCTCAAAATCTGCAGCAGAGCAGGCACCGTTGGAGGAACGAATGTAGCACCATTGATGCTGAACTGGAATTTGGCAAAGTCGAAAGCTATCGCGAGGTTAATGTTGACATCAGCGGCTCCGACAGAAGGAACTCCAGGTGCGGCAGGACTGTTGAGAGGACGTAGGCTCGTTTCCAGCATTGGATTTGAGTTCGGCGTCTGGGTGGTGGTGGGGTCCTTTTTCGGGGCGAGAAGGTAGCGCAAGATAGCAGAGTTCAGGCCTCCATCAAAAGTAGTACTCCGTCCGATGTTGGGTTTAGCACGGATCCAGTAGTTATTGATTGGCTGGTTGGCCTTAAGGACGAACGAGTAGCGCTGCCCAGCAAAGATCTGGATTGAATCAACGTTCAGTGGTTGTACGTTGATCCCGTCGACTTCTATTATGGTCTATATTGGATAAGGATAATGTGTATTCCAGAAATCACAGCTATTGGACTTACCATGGTGTGTCCGTCGATGGAAAATACGTAATTAGGGTCACAAGATATAGCGACCAGACGAAAGCGATATCTCAGGCCCTTGATAACCGAAATCACAGCAAGTGGCGAGGTTGGGCCAGTTGGATAGCGTCCTTTACCATTGATTAATGTCGCATCGGCTGTCGGAACGCGGCCGGCGGAGGGAGCAGGAGTGTGGTACCTTTAGCTTTAAATGAACAGCCGAATCATAAGGCATTCATTAGACGTACCAATCACCCAACGTGATCACTGTATTGTCTATTAAGAACGATGGAAGTTTAATTCATATGCACTATTACGGGAATAGAATAGCCATACCATTGTCGATATCATATCTTGAGTGATGAAACGGGTGTGTTAGATTTCACTTCCTTTAGACCGAAACAAACAAACTTACTCAAGTCTGTGGGGATCGAAGAGATCATAGACAACGAAAGCTCCCCTGAGGCCATCGCAATATTGAGTGGCTAGAAGCCACCGGTCAGTATCAACCGCATGAGAATAAGAAGTCAGGTACATACAATAGTGGGAATGGTACCAGAATGTACCAGCTTGGCCTGGAACCTTAAAATCGTACAAAAATGATTGTCCGGGGATGATAGGGCACTGCGTAACGCCGACTGGACCATCGTCCCAAGGAGTACCAGCTTGGAAGAAGCCGTGCCAATGCTGAGGGAAACAACGTTGGTTAGTCTGGTAGACGAGACGGGGGAAAGCTCTCACAATGCTTGTCGCTTTAAGCATCGAGCTGTCAGTCAAAGCGTCGATAACATTAAGCTTGAAGTTAGCGCCCTAGCGTCAATAAGGCACCATGTCAGTGTCCTCCAGAGATAAGAAAGGATTGGGTATACCTTGAAACCCGTGATCAGAGGGCCAGGGAAGCTGGCACTTGCTGCAGTTTTACCAGCCAATACCGTTCTACCGAGTCTAGGTCAGTCATTGTGAAATATGACGGTAGGAACTACGAACGATCGATTAAAGCCATCAGGAGCGATGACCTTGTTAACGATGTGTAGATCGGTACTGGGACCGATCCCACCATAGGCAGTAGAAAGTATTGAGAGGAGGACGATCACTGAGGACTGCAACGAGCGAAGCGGCATTTTTTACAAACCGCAACTCGAGCGTTGGAAGCTAGCGTTTTGGGCCCACGCCCTTTTAAAGCCTCGAGGATGGTGCAGGCCTGATGTTTGATTCTTGATCAAGATGCCCTGAGACGCCTGTTTTGACTCGAGGTATCATCGTCAAGACATACCGCCAGGAGGTGAGAATGCGTTCCTCGGTGTGCCTGATACTCTGGCCTTGTTGGGTGGTCTGAGGGGGAGATACAGAAGGGGTTACAAGCGCCACTACAGTGTATGAGAAGAGAAGCGTTCGGCATTGACAGAACGACTTGGAATGGACGGGGCCTGCCCGATGCCCTTCAAACACCGCCTCACTTCCGGTTGATTAAATGGAGAGCTGTCCACAAACGGTCTTCAATGCCCGCCTAGAGTGATTAGGAAATTGTTGCGAAACTGTGGGTTTGACAGATCAAGGAGAAACGACAACGTCGGGCACGAGGCACGGACCTTGCGCCGTCGGTACATTACGTCATAAGCCATATTCCCCAAGAACATTTAAAGGGATACCTTTACATCTCCAGATATCCCAACTACCTTGGTACCGTCATGTTCGCCAGACTGTCACTTGTATTATTTACCACGATGGTATTTTCATCCATGGTGAGGTGCTCCTCCGTTCTTGCAGGCCCTGTCCTGATGCCAGTACAGATGAAAGTCGCGGCGGCTGATGCGCCAGTAGTGACGGCTGTGGGGGTTTATCATACTGTCATCGATCAGTCCCCCTATATCGTGGACAGGACGACCACTGAGGTCTGGACGTGAGGGAACCATGTTTACGATCATGGTTCGTATCTGATCCTGTCGCATTTGCAGGCAAAGTCCTAGTATCTCGGATAGTACGCTTCCTACCGAAACAGCAACAACTTCTGCATCAAATTAAACAACTAGTTACTAAGTACTACGAAGTTCCAAATGTCAATGACCGAACGTACCTTGTGCCCCCATTGGAATTCTCTTGACTCTCGAGGGTCGATTTTCAAGTGGCCGTGATCGTAATGTTTGAAACCCACAAATCAAAGAGGACCCGTTTGTTGGCAGGACCCATGTGAACATTTCGTGATCTTCGCCCAATAGAATCACTTGCGCGAAGATCCGAGTTGCAGATGTGGGTGTAGTGCACAAGCGTCAAAGAAGAGGCCAAGTCTAACATGAGAAGACACGCCTTAGAATCAGACTAATTGTGAGAAAGAATGCAAGCATGAAAATTCCCAGTCCTGTCGACACCGGTGGTAACCTACGCAAGCAACTGGTAAACTGCCCGAAGGAGAATACATATAGCATGTACGGGGTGTTTCAAACGCGGTCCCGCATTGTAGTGCTCTGGCATCGATTGAGTGACCGACATTGATATCCATCTGTCAGGTCTTGAAGTTAGCGATGATGTGGCTACTTGAGACAATCATTTACAAGTACGAACGGCGTGTCTATATGGCCTATTAGGTTTGATGAAATGCCGAATACGAGCCCAACCATACATAGTGGTGGGAGGGAGAAATTTGATTTGATTCAAATTTGATTTCAAAGAAGAGTTATAGTAACGACACATTATCTAATCTTAACTTCTAGAATTTGCTATTTTCAGTTATACCACTGGATCGATCTGCAACAACAAGGGGTCAGCAGCCTCATATAGTGGGCATAGATTGTCCCAAGCAACTAAAAGAACAAAGTCGATGAAAGATCTCTGTCTAGGAAGTGGCTGGTAACTTACCAGGCGCGTCAACTGTGGCGATGCTAGGGATATTCTCCGCGAACACGACGGCGAGGCCGCTGTAGTTTTTGACGTGAGATAGATGTAATCTGCGCAGAAAAGGTGACTCACATTTCCAAATGCCAATCAATATGACTAAATTGCCGTCAATGAGGAGAGAAGGGGGAGGAAATCCACTTTGAAACGTACCAATGAAGAATCCACGGGCCAGCATTATCAGTCTTGAAGCGGATGGTGACATTGTCGCCCGCGATGCCTGTGCTCACAACATCACGTTGAACCTATGATACGAAGTCATTAGTGATCAGTGCAGGAAACGTTCAAACTGCGTACGGGATTGTTGTAGTTGTAGACCGCGCTTCCGGCGCTGCGGACGACGGAAAAGATATGCTGTGAAGCGATTAGCTCTGATGATAGGTATCATTGACCAATGTGAACTTACTCCATGGAGATGGAACGGGTGCTAGGTGTGAAGTTATGTTCAGTGACGTTCGTGTTGGGGTATTACATTTGACTTACGGGTGCACCCACTGCTCCACCAGGAATGCTGAGCTCAATGACTTTGTTCGGCGGCAGTTCGTAGATACTTCCGGCAGGCAGCAAGGATGAGGCGGAGGTTGCGCCGCTCATGATTTGCAGCATGACGGCGAGATTGTTAGGGGGAGTGAAGGATGCTCCGTTTACAGAGAAGCGAGCAGTGGTGAAATCAAAGGCGATGGCCAAGTTTAAAGCGACATCGGCAGGCGCTGACGATCCAGGCGCTGTGGGGTTCGAGAGCGGGTGGAGGTTGATTTCGAGCATAGGGTTGGTAAGAACGGACGTGGTGACTGGGTCAACGTTGGCAGCGCCGAAGTAACGAAGAATGGCTGAGTTCAATCCACCGTCGAAGACGGTCGGGCCAGCACTGGAAAGGGCACGAATCCAGTAGTTGTTCACAGCTTGGTTGGCGTTAAGGACGACTGAGTAACGCTGGCCAGCGAAGATCTGAAGTGAATCCACAACTAGGGGTTGGACATTTACACCGTCGACTTCAATGATGGTCTACATAATTTTCCGTGAGAATACCATCTTCGAAGATGTAGCAGATTCATGCCTACCAAGGAGTGGTTATCGATAGAGAATATGTAGTTAGGATCGCATGAGATCGCGACGATGCGGAAACGATAACGTTTGTTGGGGATGACGCTGATGACAGTCAAAGGAACTGTAGGGCCAGCGATATATCGTCCTCTGCCGTTGATGAGCGTAGCATCGGGAGTGGGCACGAGTCCCGCTGATGGAGCAGGGACGTGATACCTAAAATCGAGTCAATTAGGAGCAAGGAGAAACGTGGGCCAATAAACTCACCAATCAGCCAAAGTGATGACTGTGTTATCTAGCGACAAGATACGCGAGAATGTGAGAAAGGTCGACAATCAAATGGGGGGGAACCAACCATTATCAAAGTCGTATCTGGGAAGATGAAAAGTATGTTGAACGTCAAGGTTTGAAGATGGATAAAGATATCCCACCTGCTCTTGTGAGGATCATTCGGGTCATAGACCACGAATGCACCTCTCAGGCCATCACAATATTGTGTCGCTAAAAACAAATAAGACAATGTGTCTGAAATGGGGGTGGATAAACCTTACAGAGATGTGAGTGGTACCAGAACGTTCCAGCCTGTCCAGCTGCGCTGAACTTGTAAAGGAAGGAGTTTCCAGGAAGGATAGGGCATTGCGTGACTCCCGAAGGACCATCCATGAACTGTGTGTTCTTCTGGAAAAATCCATGCCAGTGCTGAACGAAATGATTGCATGAGTGCTTGGGGGGTGAAATAGATATGCAACAAGAACGGACAATGCTTGTGGCCCTAGCCATGGTGGTAACGTTGAGCTGATCGATGACATTGAGGTTGAACGTGTCCCCCTACAAAGAGCCTGTTGTAAGCCTTTGTGACCACATGAGACACAACATTTCAGACCTTGTTTCCGGTAATCAACGGGCCAGGGAACCCAGCGTTTCTGGTTGAGCTCCCTGCCAATACACCACTTTGCGCAAATATCAAATCGAGCACGGAGACAAAAGGTATCAGCGACATACGGGCGAGTAAAGCCATCGGGAAAAATGTCCTTGTTCAGGATGTACAGGTTAGTGTTGGGTCCAACACCAGCATACGCGCTGGACACCAAGGCCAGATAGACGAATGTAGAGAAGCGCATCGTTGAACCTCAGAGGAAGCTGTGATGTCGCTGATGAATCGGGTTGATGAGTTGCGGTTCCTCTTATAGTTTTTAAGGCAATCAGCACTCCTTGGGTCAAGAACCCTCGCCCGGTTCGCATCAGTTTCATTGTATCTTTCCGTGGGGACACGATTCGAAGTACCTGAAAGTTGACACCTCAGAAATGACGAAAGAAAGCGGATCTGAGAGAACTTCCTAACAATCGACCATCTGCAAAAAACGAATTCGTCAATCGCATCGGCCCTGCTCAGCTAGAATGTAGAGATGAGGAGATGCATATGGGGTTTGAGATTTATTAGCGTGTCCGTGCGTCGCACTTGAATTTCTGATGTAAGAACAAGGGTCAAAAAAAAATGACGATAACCACTGACGTAAGAAAACTCTACAATGAGGTCGGTGGAGAGTTTAAATAAACGAACGAAACGGGTGAGGAAATCGCCACTCGTAATCGCCCATATCAACGCCATGATTTTCCCATCGACCCTCGTCGTCTTGTCTGCTCTCGCCCTCCTGAACGCGGTCAGTGCGATCGACTAAAAAAGCTCTTGCTTACATCTCTCCCCACAGGCTGGTGCGCAGACGGTCGTCACTGCAAAGAAGGTCTACCACACAATCATCCCTGTGGCACCGTATTTAGTCGATAGGACGACCACAATCGTTTATACGTTAGGAGCTTATTCGGGTCTTGAGAACCAGACAGACGCTGATGTCTATTCTAGTCAGAGCACCAGTATCAGCGCCTCCGAGACTGTGTATGCAACCGAGACCGCTACGACGATCTCAGCAGCCTGAACCATGAATCAGTAACCCTTGGTAGGTCCTATAGCCAACTAGCAGACAAGTCTAGACGCTGACGAAAATTTCAGCGAAGTCAGGCTCAGATACCTTCACCCCAAGAGCAATTGTAATTTGAAATCGTTGTAAATGGCTCGGACAAACCCAGTGAATTATTTTATTGTCGCTTATCCGAGAGTTGAATGTGCGAGTCGTGTTGGGGGCTAGTTTATAGAAAGATAATCGCAGTGCCAGAATGAGTTGCTCGTTCAAGGAAAACTAGTCGTGGGAAAGAAACGTCTCGGCTAGATATGATTGACAGATTGTTCCTTATTTCAACAAAATGACATTCATCTCTTGGCTTGCACCCCTCCAGTCGTCGATGCAGACTTCAACGGTTCAATATGTGATTGTGTGCCGTTTCTTTTAGGCCACAGAACTCTTACAAGATCTGGCTAAATGGTCACAGAGGTTCACACCTTCAGTGAGTCTAGCACTCTCACGTTGAGCAGTTTTCTGGTTGGACCGTGACATGGCGAAGAACGACCGTAATCCTAGAATTCTCTTTGTCTACCATTGGTAAGTGCTAGCGTTTGATCGCTAAAATGTCTCTTGACACTCAGTCTGGACTCATATTTGTAGTGAAGTGCCCCCATAACAACTTTTCATTGCAATTGGATCACCTCACTATCATCGGCCCGTACTTCCTGAGATCTTTCCAGTTGACTTTCGACCACGACGACGAGGCGATGTTCTCTTCAAGTCTTCTTACGTGCCTGGTCACGATTCCATACATAGATGCCACATGTGCTATGATTTGTGTTAAAGCGACCGCAGTTGAACGTCAACCATGGTTGCATCGCCATTTGAGTGAGTGATTGTGATAAGACCGTCATTTATTTGATGATAAGATATCAGAGAAAGGAAAGATCGCATCCCATATTGCTTATAGGATATGCATAAATAACATTACCTGCTGAACGCTAAACTCATGCCGCTAACAAACTGCTTTCTGCCCTGCTTGCCGAGTTGAACTTTGGGAAATTGCTTTTGCCCCTACCCTGCTTGATGCTGTCACTGTTGTCTTCTGGCATCAGTCATCTCGACATGATCTGCGACCTCGACTCAACCTATTTTCCCACAGCATCTACAGAAATACAGCTTGCACGCCTAAGGAGGCTCTTGGGAACTGCCTCAGCCGATGTAACTATATACGGAGCAACTATCATTACAATCCATCATGACACACTTGTTCTCGGACGGGTCCAAAGCCAATGTACGTGCTTACTGGGACAATCGTCCAAATGAAGATCATAGATGTGTACCCTTTTTTGTCGGCGCAAACTGTCTCCTTTTGACGCGCCCACAGGAACGAGCGGGAGCTCCACCGTGTCTGTCAGGTACCGTTTCTACGAATTTTCCCCCTTGTATTGTCATTCCCTAGTAGTAACACCTCCAATAAGCAGCCTTGAAATTGCCCTGCTGTCGTCGCCTGCCGCGCCGCAAAGTGATATGAGATTTTCGTGTTCGGCGTTGTACTGGTTGGAGTTATGTTGTGAAAGTTCCTGGAGGTAATTTAAGACTAACGGCAAGCTCCACAGTTCCAGGGGAATCTTAGTTACAAAGTCTGGAAGGTTGAACAAAAAGAGCTCAAAGGAAGTCGAAGGAACATGTGAGAAATCCTGTGATGCGCATTGGCATAGTTAACTTGTAAGAATAGCAGGCAGTTCAACTCGAGATGAAGTTATGTGAATGCAACAACCTTTCCGATAGAATGGACTAGCCGTCGGCATGAAGTAATCTGTTGACGCGACAAGATGCAACCCACATGGCCATGAGCAGCAATGATTAATGAGGCGGTAAAATGCCCGTCCTGGCATCGTTCCTGATGAAGACCGTTGTCAATGGAGTGCTGTAAATTTGTCGAGCATTGTCCTCACCTTGCGATTCAAACCATGAGGCATGTAAACAATTGCTAATTCCAGCCCAATTGGGGTGACTCCTAGTTTATTCGGGACCACGTTCGTCGTCTCTGCGCCACCGATATCACAGAACGTTTCGGAAACTGATCAGTAGGCTTACTATTGCTTACTACTACACTCAACGTATACATGATGACATAGATATCCTCTGATGCTGAGAGTACGTTTTTAGAGGCCACTTCCCAATTCTCTCAGGCTAATTCATTTACACTTGTCGAGCCGCGAATACCGGTAATTGGCTTGTTGTTCGTCCTAGACTATCATTCGTCAGATGATTGGGGAGCTGACATTCCGTCGGCAAAGTGTCATATTGTGTCAATCACTTGTCCGATTCTTGTCATAAACGTAGCAGGGAGGCTCAGTCAGTGCTCTTGATAAGTCTTTAACCAGGGACGTTCGGTAAACCACTTTCCCACTTTGCACGATGCAGAGGAGGCACTGTCGCCTGTGCCTATACAACTACCTGGTACCACTCCGGTACCGTGCTGAATTGAGCTTGATTCCGCGACAGATGTCTGACTCTGACGATCAACCATCTCATTTGACCAGAAATGAACATTGCTTTCCTCCCTGGTTATCCTTCCGGATTCCTTTTCCCGTCTATGGACATGAACAACTCTGGAGTTTTCCTTCGCTATGCTCAGTCGCCGCTCGGCACAACATTTGCTTCCTCGTCGGATCTTTGATCTTGCGATTGCCGGAAATGCATCCATCGCTTGGCAGCCGCAAAAATAGAACGCGTCATCGTGGCGTACCACAGAACACATCGATAGACATCAACCTCCAGTGCGCCGAGGCACAATCCTTCTCCTGTTATCCGTTGACTTGTGTTCACTATCGTGTTGCAAATTCGAATCACGATCTCCAAGGTCGGAACCGATGTCATTGGAGTTGAGTGTATCAGGCACATTATCTATCTAACCTCTCAGATACTAGCCCTCAATCCACCTGATACGCAATACCTCACGCCATTTAACAACTAGCATATACTACATCCTTGCGCTCAGCGCTGTCACTACCTCTCATGCGCACCCAGGATGAATGATGCCTCAATCTACTCAGTCGGTCATTAGCGCCGCCGATGCCGACGAACAGGGGTTCGTGTGTCAGGTAGATCACGATAGAGACATGAACTTCTTCGGCATCCAGAGTAGACTGTCTAAGTATGTACATAGTAAGCACTCGGGATCGGCGCATCAGAAGAGAACGTACAACATCGTGGGCCGAGATTTTTATGGGCCCCGTTCTTGACCGTTCGGCGTTGTCACTGTCAGCTTGAGAATGTAGCGTGTATTTGTGAACGGCAATTTGAATACTTGTGCCATCAATCTGGGGCTTGGACTTGTGCCTTGATGCGCTTACCGTGACGACGATGAAAGCCAGCGTCAACCACGCCACGGGCCGAGATGCCTCGTCAATCAAGCTTCACCGTTCGGAGCTGATTGAAACAATGGACATAGCCCCAGAAATATATACTAAGAAAGTTCAGATCGATGGATACTGGGGTTCATGCCCAACCACGACAGAGATTATCATTTATAATACTTAGATAAGATGAATGATGAAATCATACTAACTTTGGTGATCAATCAGGCAATTTGTGAAACACAAGATCCTCAACAGTGTCGGATCACATATGAGTTGATTTTGTTGATCTTGCGCTTGCTGTCTGAATCTGTCTTTTCAGAATTGACGATGGACCTGGCTCCGCATATGACTGAAGGTTATCAGTCGTCAGCGCGGGCTTCCAAAATTCTCAACAAAATTTCAGCATTTTCACTGCCTGCTCGTTTGCTTCCGGTTTCTCCTACTTTTACGATGCCACGCATGAAGCGGGCTGAAGGCCATGAGCTCTGATGATATTTCCTTGCATGTGGTGCTCCCGCGGCTTTTCGAGGTTGTGACCGTGCTCGTAGCTAAACAGCCAAATAGTAGGCGTCAACTTGAACGATTCTATTACTTGGGCGTCTAAGACTCTAAGGACTTACTCACGCTTCCTTGCTACTTTCTTCTTTTCTTCTTCAGTTGTCAGGATTGTTTATATCTGTCTCTCACAAGCGCCATGATCAGCTGGGCTCTTCAAAATTCACTGAGGTTCAAGCCCTGGCAAGTACTACTTACGTTAGTACTTGGTTTCGGGAGGTTCAAGGACCCATCTACAGGTGAGATACATAAAGGGTTGCTGGTCCCTGTCGAGACTAATAACAGATCCATCGCGTTAGGTTCCGAGCGTTGAACCTGCTATGGTACAGCCAAATCACATCACACCCGCCAGTGACCAGCCCTGACATTCTGGCGCCTTATTTCTAGGATTTACAGGAACCTATTGACGATACAGATAATTGAAAAACCGGGGTTGACTCGGACCACGTCTTGGACATCCACTCGATTCCCAAATCCATGATCAAGCGATTTTCCAGGAGCACGTAAGCGCCCACCAACTTTCTTTATCTCTCCCATTCAACTCATTGTCCGATATAGGTACGTTGGTGCGCTCTTCTTCAACTCCTGCGCGTTCTTCCTACCTGCGCTCTACGACACCCGAGAGCCGCGTACCTCGTCATCGAGGATCCCACTACGCCCCTCCCATACCGACTCAACCTCGTCACCATTTTAATTGCGTTCCGGATGGCAGCGGGCTTGGTGATGTCGGTTGTGTTTTGGGGGCTTGCACCGAAGCTGGCGGCGGCGTTTGTGCCAGAGAGTGTTAAAGAAGCTTCGATTGGATACATGCGGATCTCCGCATTCTCGGCGTTGACTTGTGCCACGGATTCGGCTGTGAGCCTCGCAACTCGGTCATTGGACCGACCAGATATCCCGCTGGCAATTAGTCTATGTCGAACTGGTATGTGTTGACCCTTGTACGCGCCCTCACTGCCAAGAACTAAAAACAAATTCGACTTCTAGCCGCAAACATCATCCTTGACTTCATCTTTCTCTCTACTTTCCGTGTTCACACCAGCCACCCACCGACTGTCAACACTCAGGCTTCGATCCGCATGGCATGCAACGGCATCGCCTGTATTGCTGGCCTTGTCTACCTTTTTTATGTCGTCAGACGGCTGCACAGGCATCACAAGTTTAACGAAACATGGAGGGCGATATGGGCACCAAAATGGACGTCATTTATGGTGCTGGGCAAACCAGGGCTACACACGGCGGTTGAATCGGCAGTGAGGAATGCATTATATCTCTGGTTGATCCATGGGATTGTGGCCTTAGGCAGCGACTATGCTACAGCGTAAGTGGTACTTTCATCGTCGGGAAGAGAGCTAACTTGTTATTAGTTGGGGGATGTGAGTCGGTCCTTGCTGTGCCACACGTGCATAGGATAACGGTATCTTTACAGCTTTAACACCATTCGGTGGGGTCTCGTTATGGTTCCCATTAACGCGCTCTCTGCGACTTCGCCGACATTTGTAGGTCACGAGTGGGGGCTCTGGCGCGAACGTGCCATCCAACAGGGGTCCACCCAGGCGAGCCTCAAAGATCTCCTGGGTATGTACAAACCGCCCCTTCAAGCCATAACTAATCCCATCTTCAGGGCCTCGCAAACTCATCTCCCTCCGTGATTCGACGGGGATCTTCCGCCCAGCGCTTCGCTCAACCTTCATTGCATTCGTGATCGAAGTGCCCCTCTGTCTGACGTTCTCATTTTGGCTTGCACGCCCGTTTGCAAGGTACCTCTCTGATTCGGACATTGTTGCAAATATCACTGCCAAGATGTGGCGCTCAATCGACTGGTGCTATATCATGTACGGAACAGATACGCAGTTGGCTGCTATTCTGTTGGCGACAAGACCGAAGTGGTATCTAATGAACTCGCTTGCTGTCAATGTCCTTTGGGTGTTTCCGTGGGCGACGGCATTGCAGGTTGGCATACCTATCACAGAAAGGTAAGCCTCCAGTTACGATGGTGAGGTTTGCTGAGGTATTTTACTGTTTTAGCACTGCGTGGAAGTACCATTCTTTGGTGTTTGGAGGAAGCCTCGTAGCAAGCTTTGTCGTGACAATTGCCACTGTCATCATCTGGGCAATTTGGTTGTTGCGCGGCAAAGTTAAGAACTTATGACGGCCATTCGGGTAAATGACGTTCTTGTTTCAATAACAGATGTAATTATACCTGAGTGCATAACCATTTCTTGCTGACACCACGCTTCCATCGTGCCCTGGCAATTTGTGCTGTTGAACAATGTTAGCGATGGTGCTTCTTGTTGCACTTCATAGTGGCCGTTGACATGTCTCGAATTCTCATTCCTCGGCTTTTCGTCAGCCCTAAAAAATATCGACTGGGCATGCTTCAGACAACGATGTCGTAGGGCCACATGCACCGGATACATGGTCCTCGTCCAAAAAAAAAGCGAGGCTAAGTGAGGCGGATGTCGACGAGAGTTCATCATTTTTTAGGTACCCTTATGAGCGAAATCGGGGAGGAGCCATACGTAACAATGTCCCAGGTGGTATCATTATATCCAAAACAATACATGGAAAGTAGTACGACATCAGTTCTCTTCTTCAGACTCTGGCGGTGGTATACGGCCGAGGAAGGACTCGTCAAGGGCCCCTATACTAGTGGGTCAGAAAATGCATGAAACGAGACGAGAGTGACTTACGACCGACACTGTTCGAGTGCTTGCCCCGGTATGCCGCAACAGCAGGGCTCGGGGTTGAATGGAAGAGCATCGTCGAGGTCGACGAGGCATTAGTGTTAGTGGATGATGCCGCGATGGAGGGGTAGTGCACGACTCGGGAAGGCGTCGAAAGAGGAGATGCGGGGTAGGAGGATGAGGCAGATTGGGATATCGAAAAGGCTTTTTGTGGCTGAGGGCTTGACTGTGACATATCTTTTCCTTTAGTAAATAGAAAAAACTGTGCAAATAAACACACCTGTGGCGATAGGACCTTAAATGTCCGCTTAGGAGTCGGCACTGCCTGGAACAACGGTTTAGCTGATCCTGGCGTGGCTGGCACTGAAACTCGAGGGT
Organism: Tephrocybe rancida; assembly: GCA_018858115.1. Taxonomy (NCBI): domain Eukaryota; kingdom Fungi; phylum Basidiomycota; class Agaricomycetes; order Agaricales; family Lyophyllaceae; genus Tephrocybe; species Tephrocybe rancida. The sequence continues at coordinate 22,076 of JABCKT010000155.1, forward strand.
ATTTGATCGCGAAGACGCCTTCCAGAACGTTGAAGCCAAAAACTGTTGCCACCGCCACCTCTGCTCAAAATAAGGGGCGATTACAACGTGAATGCCACCAACACGTACCAGTTATACAGAACCACCTGTATAGCCAATCTGACGACCATCTATCGGGCCGGCTCGAGCTCACGACGACTCGTATTGAGCTTTGTATCGTCGGTAGTGGTAATAGATTCGAGAAAATGATGACCAGCACGAAACAGAATGCGTTTATGCGAATCCTTTGAAGTGCTTCCGCTCGATGTGGCTTGAAGTGATTTGAAACGGTTTGTAGCAAAGATGATGCTAAGGATAGCCTCAGGGTTGGGTTTTGAGCCATTTAATTTTGACAGCAGAGAGAACTGAAACAGCTGGACGGAGGTTGAAGACAACTTGAAGGTGTTGGTTTTCGAAATTGCAATGTGGTAGCGTCACATGACATGGACAGGCACACCACGTGGCCTTGTACGCGTCGCGACGGTCGGGTAGCTACTAGCCACGCGTGGCTGTGAACATGTCTGTTTTCGACTGTCCGAACATCTATGTTTTATCCATGTGCTGTCAGGAGAGCTTATAAGGACGTATGAGCCTGGAACTTAGGACTCAGGAATACCAGAATGCTCAACTTGAAGGTTATTCTTGATCTAATCAATGATTTATCAAATGGCATGGGAATTTTGAACTTGTTCGGCTCGCCAAATTTTTTCTCGATTGTGAACCTTGTTGTGAACTTGACTACATAGAACACATCCGAGGCTCAGCTCGTCTGGTCTTGCCTGTACCAATACTGCATTACTTTCTCCTCCGATGTAATATTCATCCAGAATGGCGGATAGCGGTGGTCCCGTTGTTACGCCTACGACTGCAGCATACGTTAACCGACGACAACCCTTAATCTCTTTCATTGGACCTGTCACACCTCTCTAACTCAACATTGCCCCTGGGGCTTTTTCAATGAAGCTTGTTCGTTTCCGCCTAATTATATACCTTCTGAGGCCGACGTAAAATGGTAGAGGACATTTTATTGCCCACAATGACCCGATGGCTTTCCCACCTCGTCATACTAGGGATTTCCTACACTTCCAGCCTGGCTTTACACAGCACCTGGCCCAGGGACTACAATGACGGCATACACCTGGTCGTTCATCCCAGATGTGGCCCGCTCGTTGGACGAACGGCGGACGTGAACGCTGGCCTTGACCCTCAACGCTTCAAAACTATTGTTGCTTTCGGGGTACGGGAGTTTGTCTCCGTGCTCGTTTCGATATACTCATCTGTGGTGTGATAGGACAGCTATACCGACGGCGGACACGATGACGGTGGCCCTTTAGACCCGCCTGTTCTCGTCCCACCTAGCTCTCAGGCCAGTGGACGGCCAATCAACGGCCTGACCTGGGTCGAACACGTAGCAAATGACATAGGGGCGACGCTTAAAGACTATGCGGTGAGTTGCTGTTGACACTCGGCTATAGAGACCCGCCTTACTAAAGAGCCTAGCAATCCGCTGCTTGCATTGACCTCTCCCTTTGGCCGAGCAATCCCAGACAGGCCGACTTCATTCATCAAGGTGCGCTCGAGCGTTCCCCCAGCCAAAGCATTGAATCGCCTGACTTTGGATATACTTACAAGTCAAGAAATTCCTCGGTCAAGACAACAACTTGGATCCCGACACAACACTTTACAGCGTGTTCTTTGGTATCAAGTAAGTCATGCTTCATAACCCTACATGCATATCTGACACTCAGTTCCTCTCTAGCGATTACCTCGCCTCACTCAGTGCGTTTCACATATATCTTTCGTCTCTTCATGTCACTGAATGTGCCCAACAGTTGACGGTGATCACATGCAAGCCGCCGCGCACTCTCTCCTCAACCAAATCGAGCTCCTCGCAAGTCCACCAACCAACGCGCGCAATTTCATGGTCCTCGACGTCTACGGCCGCGGGTCCATCGCTCAATCCGGCGAAGACTTCAAGCAAACCGTGTTCTCCGGCCTGCACGCCTTCCACACTCGCACGGACTCCCCCGGGCTCAATGTCGCGTATGTCGACTTCGCGACTATCTGGAATGGGGTCATGGGCCGGGTCCCGGGGTATAAGGCCTTTGGGTACACAAGTACCGAGGCGTGCACACAGTGTACTGAGAAATATGGGTGCTCGACGATTGATATGTGTTCAGATCCCGATCATTATTTCCAGTGGCTTCCAGGGTAGGTTTTAAGAGTTCGTTCTGGGAGTTTGAGGCACTGATGACTCTCGCGTAGGCACCCATCGAAGCAAACGACACGCATAATGGCTGATTATGTGGCTGAGGTTTGGGACCGCTGCAGGTTGCTTGTTGATATAGGTCTATGAGCTACAAGGGCGATGCTCTGATTCCGTGGTCGATTCTGTTTTAAATTATTGATCCTCTAATTCGAGTAGAATATGCATACCTAACTAAAGTTCGACATCTATAGCTGACAATAATTAGATGATACACAGACACGCTGCATTGAAATGTTGGGTCACTTCTAATTGTATTTAGCGGGGCGATCGAAGCCAAGCTGAAGCTCTCAAGCAATCGCAAACGGTGACAACGAATAGATTACCATTAATGTAAGAACGAATAAGTATAGGAAGGTATTTAGAAAGTATACAACGTAAGTGCTGAAGGAGTCGGGATGGTTCGCCGTGGCGAGTATGTAAAGAATAATGAAGACAAAGCAAGGAGAGTGGTAGGATGTATCAGAGTAAAAATCTAGTGTCCAATTTTAGTAGAGGGAGTGTTTGAAGTCCTCATGCATATGCAGCCTTAATGAGATCAGAAGCTCTCTCCGCGACGGCATATACAGGAGCCTGTGTGTGCGCGCTGGGGACGAAGGGCTAGAAGACATAAAATTAGCATGTCAGAACTCTGCGCCACAAGAAACAAGCGCAACGTACCAGAACGGAAGCATCAACGACCCGAAGTCCCACCACCTTCTTTACCTTTAAGTCAGGATCGACTACACCGGTTTTAGCGCCTTTGGGTGACATGCTTGCCGTTCCTACGGGATGGAAGATGGTAGCACCGTTGTTCTGGATATACGCATCGAGCTGAGCGTCGGTCTGGGCACTTTCTAGGCCACCGACAGGGCTTATGACGTAGCCTGCCCAAGAAGGCGCAGTGAGGAATTTGAGGGCGCTCTTGACGGCGGCGCGCATCGTGGCTTTGTCGAAATCGGTCTTAAGGAGACCCGGGTCAATGAGCGGGGTATCGAACAGGTTGTTGGAGCGAAGCTTGACGGATCCACGTGAGGATGGAGTAAGGACGACAGTGGCAATCCCGAGGAAGTTTCCAGTAGGTGGGGAGTCGATGAGGGCGAGAGAGTTCTTTGTAATGTCACGATAAGGAATACTTATACGATGTTAGAAAGCAATGGCTTACAGCGATTAAGAGCTCGTAGTGAGCGGAGCGCAGACCGGCAGAAGGATCAGCATTGGTCTTGAAAATGGGATCCGTTTTCGGCAGACGTATGAATCCGAAATGGTTGGCGATGGTGTCGACCAGGAAGCCCTTTCCAGTGGTCTTCCACACCTCGATGTCCTTGGCTGCGATAGAAGGATCACGAGTAAAGTCATCAAATGTTTCTGTCGAGTTGACAAGGAACCCGTTTCCCAGGAGCGAGTGATCCGACAAGTTTTCGCCGACATCAGGAAGGTTCACAATGGGTTTGATGCCAACGGCCGTCAAGTCTGTGCTGGCGCCGATTCCAGAGTTCAAGAGGATTTGGGGAGAGCCAATCGATCCCGCGGAGAGGATGACCTCGCGAGTCGCAGTCGCTTTTCGAATTGATCCTGTGGCGTGAGTCAGATTGTTAGCTTCGAATCTGCAAAGTAAGGCTGGACTACTACGTACCATCCGATTTAAGGCGGTATTCGACTCCTCGGAAAGCGGGGAGGCCGTGTTCTGTGCCTGTTTGCAGCAGACGAGAAACCTGTGCCCCAAGAACAATGTGGAGATTTGGCCTTTGCCGGAAATTGGGTGCCAAGTATGATGTGGCGGAGCTGCTGCGCCTCGGGCCGTCAGTGGTGACTTGAAGCCAACCTGAAGATAAATATAGATGAGCCGAGTTCTGACATCTCGCATCATACTAACCGAATCCTAGTTCATTTCCACTGTTAATATCGAGGTTGAACTTGAAGTCGCCTCCCAGCTGGCTTGTGGCGTTGATTACCCGGCCGTCAATGGGAGTCGGAAACCCCGAGACGCTGACGGAATTTATTCCCGTCTTGCTGTGAATACTTAGATCGACTTGATTTGTGACATCGTGGTTATCAACAGGAGGGGTGAACCTCTCGTTCTTTCTGAAGTACTGTTGCATACTCTTCCAGGACCATCCTTGGTCCCTGGTGACAGATGCGTAGCGATCGAAGTCATCTTGAGATCCGCGCGTGTAGATCATGTAATCTGATAGCCATTAGTTTGACATGCTCAAGGGACAAAAATCATTTGAGGTACTCACTAACGGAGCTGGAGCCTCCAAGGATATGTCCACGTGGGTATGGGATCGAGCGTCCTCCAAGTCCAGGCTGTGCGACGGTCGTGTAGTTCCAGTCATATGGTGTGTTTGGTGTAGCCCTATGACACAAGAATGGAATCTCCACCTGAAGAACGTCTTCCTCACTGTAAGACAAGCCATGCCTCCTCAGGTCGTCGAGCGTCACTGATAGATAAGAGCAACGTACGACTGGCCTGCTTCAATGAGCAGAACTTTGAAATTCGGGTTCTCTGTCAGTCGGTTTGCCACGACGGCTCCGGCAGTTCCACCTGGCGTCATTGTTAGTGATCCGCCACAGAAGGCAGGTGCGGGACAGGTACCTCCAACGATTATGAAATCGAAGTTATTACTAGTCACTGAAGGAGCTGCAAGAGTCGCAGAACGTCCATACAATGAAAGAGCGAGGGCCAGAGACCTTAGTAAGGTAGAGGTAGAGAACGGCATGTCGAGAATGTCTAAGGAAGAAAAAGGGAAGGAAAATGGGGGTTCTAACTTGTCGGATGGGATTCAATCGCTGAGCAACGAGCTTTTGAAGGACGCAGAGGCTGTCCAGACAGACGCTTGCCCCTGTGCGGGTGTCGGGTTTATGCACGTCTACATTCTGTAGTTTCGGGGTGAACCGTGGCTGGCCAACCAGCAAGTAGGCGTTCCGTTGCTGGTTACCGCACTGAGGGCTGCGAAGGAATCAAATGATGTATTTGCATTCCAGATACGCCGCCAACTCGAGTCATTGTGTGAATTGTGCGAAATAGTCGGTGTCCCAGCATACAAGTCACAGCACCCAAGAGAGCTGCGCACGATACCAGGCCAAAAATACCAATGGTAGCACATGTCCAGTTCCTCGCCTGTCACTGGGACAGTGCCCGCCCGATGCGAGGGTAACATGTCGAAAGACCGGAAGCTGTGACTTGTATGCATCTCAAAACACCACTGTAACAGAAAATTCAGTACTAGATAGGGCACTCCTCGGTCTCGGTCTCGGCCACGGCTACTGTACCGGGGGCTGATCAAGGCCTCTTTAGTCTATCGCGCCACCCGCGAACACCTTGAGGTATATCCAATTAGATGTCCTGCGGATGATCGTTTGGCGGTGCGTGCAACTGATCGGCCTACATCCGACGAGAAAGGAGTGCAGATGTGTTTACGGCGCAGCTGGAGTCAAATTCTAAGTATAAACCTTAAGGATCCTAGACAAAAATCACGACTTTAGCTCCAAGGCGCTCGGCCGTCTGTGGAATTCGTAACGTTAGAAAAGGGCGGGAGGGAAGATACGTCGAAATTTGGAAAGGAGCTCATGAAACGAGGCGCGTAGTTCAGATCTGGATATTTCGGTTGGGCGCTAGTTGGGCGCAAGATGTCGGTGATCATGCATCGATCATGTTCAACATGGGTACCATCGGTAGGATACAAGGGCCCGGTTGCAAAGGTTCTAGCGCTCATAGCTAAGGCATAATGCACCCGAGGTGCGTATAGGAACAATTGAATGTCCTAGGAATAGCTTACCCAGAAACAACTCCTGTCGAATGTAGTATACGTAGGAGCAGACCACCTTTATTTGGAAAATTTCCCCAAATTGTCGGAGTTTGCCGCAATCATGCGGATCTTTAAGTTTACGCTTCACAAATGGTGGTTGAGCCGGTCCGCGGGGCCCGTTGGGAACCTCTTTAGCAAGCTTGTGAACTTTGCTTACAACCAACTGGCAATTGCAACTTGCCATCCGGTCGGCCTTTCTGTATTTTCATCTTGAACACTGTCTGACGTGTCAATATTTATGAATTTTTTGCTTGTGATGAATGCTAGTTTATTGAATGAAAAAAAAAGTGGTATGAAGCTATTCTAGTAAGTACTCACTTGTGTTGCATTTAGAGCATTGTTGAACTTGAAAGACTTGAAGATATACAGGACGGTTATCAGTCTATCAGAACATAATGATAGTACCCTCTCCTGACAATGAGCCCTCATGTGATACGTTCAATCGCGACTTCTATTTACCACGTTGTCTAATGTCGCAGACTTCTTTACTCATTGCAAGTTTTCTGCCGACACGCGAGCCCTCAACTCGTTGGCATCTTGGACATGCCGCTTGATGTGCGAGCAGCGTGATAACCACCTCACCTGACCACAACCATGGCCTCATAAATACCGCGGGCGACGATGGATATGAACTTAATCGGCATCCTACTCGCTTAAGCTTACTTCTGACTCGAGAGGTTCTGGGTGCTTCTTCTACAAAATGAGGCAACACCAAAACCTCAGCCTTCTATCAGGCTTGATTGGTCTTGTGCTCGCGCAAAGGTAAGCCTCTGACCATTCTCTCTACTTACCGTGCTGAAATACTTCTTCATACACCTACCACAAACACCACAAACAGCTCGTCTACCACGAACATCACAGACCCCGCCAGCTTTGTTCTTCCATTCATCGGAACAACCAACGGTGGACACGTCTTTCCTGGTAAGGCTGCACCTCGTATTCTAGGCGGCATTCAAGCTAAACTACACACAGGCGCGACTATTCCACATGGCATGGTGAAAGCGGGAATGGACACGGATTCGCCCGGTAACGTAAGTCTTATTCGCGTCCGACGCCTGGCATGCAGCTGAGTATCGTCGTAGCATGCAGGATACGACGGGGACGCTCAGTTCAACGTGACAGGCTTCTCGCAGCTGCACGACGACGGGACAGGAGGGGTACGTTACGCGTTTCCTGTATGTACGCGGAACTAACCTCTGTCCGCAGTCTGTGCCGCTTTCTAACTTCAAAATCTGGGCTTTCCCGCAATGCGGATCGTTCGAGACGTGCCCGACAGATATCAACGCGCGCAAGGTACTCAGGAAGGTCTTGCCAAATGGTGAGTACTTTGAACGCGAACTCTACAGTCTGATTTATCTTCACATGACAGGTTCGCCCGACGACTTTGCGTCGCCTGGGTACTTCTCTACTAACCTGGTATGCTTTTCATGATCTCACTTGAACTTCGTCTCAGCTCAAACATGTCTAGACCAACTCGATTCGCGTGGAACTTACCGCGACACGGCGCACGGCTCTTCATCGCTACACCTTCCCTGCGGGGACGACCAACCCGCGCATGCTGTTTGATCTCACCAACGACGGGCAGCACAGCAGCACCGACCCCATTCTAACGCTGGATCCCGACACCGGCAAGCTCGAAGGCGGCGCATCTTTCGCGGCGTCGTTTGGACCTGGTGAGTTACGCCTGCCATCCTCCTTTCAGCAAGCGCTCAACTCCTTGCCCTGCAGGGCGCTATCGCGCGTTCACATGTGTTACGTTCAAGGGCGAAGGTTACAACCTCGGCAAGCCGACCGAGTATGGCATCTGGCTTGGAAACACCCCTGTACGGGGGATGACCAACATCCAACAGCAGTATTACGGCGCGTCCTCTTTGTTCCTTGCCTCACCGTACAGTGCAGGCGCTGATGTATCATCTTTTTTTACTTTCTTTTTTCGCAGGATTTGTCACGGAGTTGGGCGGCCTACTGACTTTCCCGCCCGCACCGAACGGCAGGACAACATCGATCTTTGCTCGTGTGGGCGTGTCATTTATCTCGAGCGCCCAGGCGTGTGCGAACGCCGAGGAGGAGATTCCCGATTTCGACTTTGATGGCGTGCACAAGTCGGCGCGTGCACAATGGAACGATGTCCTCGGCAGGATTCAGGTGGACCCCACTGGCGTCGAGACTGAGACTGTACAGCTCTTCTACTCGAGTGTCAGTCGCTCACAATTTCGATGCATTGTGATATTGCTGACATGATCATGATTGATTTAGCTGTACCGCACCCATATTGTGCCCGCAGACTGTACGTTTGGTTTCGCTGTCGACCTCAGCGCTGGACTCACACTTACATCTCTTAGATACCGGCGAAAATCCCAAGTGGACATCCAAGGAACCGTATTACGACTCGTTGTACTGCAACGTGAGTTCATTATTATCTCCCGTTCCCCCTACGCTCGCTGACCCCCGAGTCAAGTGGGATACCTATCGCACACTTTACCCCCTCATGTCTCTTCACGACCCCGAGACTTTCGCTCGCGTAGTAAGAGGCATGGTTGATATCCAGAAACACGAAGGTCAGTGCCCGTTGTTAGTCTGAGAATTGCGGCCTTGCTCATCATCTCACTTGACAGGATGGCTCCCAGAGTGCCGTGGTGCAACCGCGATGCACTTCATCCAGGGCGGTAGCAGTACGTTCCCAATTAGGCACCCTACTTGATGACACGGCTCAAATACTCCTCAGATGCTGATCCCATCCTGGGCGAATTCTACGTGAAGTGAGGCGGTTTGTGTTTTGTTTGACGGTCGTAGGCTCACAAGGTTTAGGTTCCACAAATTTGCCAAAGCCCTCGATGTCGATGCCGAGGATCTTTACAACGCGCTCCTGGCGGATGCAGAGAACGAATCGCCCAACTGGAATCTTCAAGGCCGGCAGGCAAACGCTTGGAAGAAATTCAGTAAGGTTACAGTCAATTCAATTGTATGGTACAAGATTCACTTGATTGCGAAGATTATATTCCCCAAGATATGTTCGCTCCAGGTGGCGCCAATACTAAACAAGTTTCACGGACCCTGGAAGTGAGTGGTGTGCTCCAACGATTTTTGCATTCATTTGACACCTTTCGTAGCATGCTTTCAACGACTTCAGTATTTCACAAGTCGCCAGGGTGCTTGGCAAGACCGATGACGCTCGCAAGGTATGTTATGTATAGTCTCATACCATCGAACAGGCGACTAAGACTTCGATTTAGTACGCACAGCGCGCTGGAAACTTCGCCAATGTCTGGAACCCGAATATAACTGTTCCAGACGGCCCTGGTGTCATGGGCATGTTCCAGGTGAGGCCGCCGTCCGAGGTTTAATCTTGTTCATCGCTGAGAAAGAATAGCCCCGTTTCGCCGATGGAACTTTCAACTTCACAGACCCCAGGCATTGTAGTGTGCATGATCCGGCAAAGGCGACGTGCTTCCTGAACGCAGCAAGACGAGATGGTTTCTACGAATGTGGGTGTCTTTCTTCCACCCATCACATGTCCCGATCTAACGCCCTCAATAACAGCCTCCCCGATTGTCGTAAGGGTCTTCATATCTTTTACCTGGCTGATCTGACATTCTCGATGTTCTTGTCCAGTACTCCCAAGTGAGTTCTAATTTGTTATATTGCCATTCAACTCCCCTCACCAAGTTCATCACAAGTACGCGCCTCATGACACCGCAAGGCTTATGGAACTTCAAGGCGGGCTTGAAAAGTTCGTTTCCAGGCTCGACTTCATCTTTGATCAGGTAGATACCGAAGCGAACTCCCTTTTTCTTCCTATATTGACCATCCTCTGATAGGACTATTTCGATTCCACAAACGAGCCATCTCAACAGATGCCATTCATGTACCACTATGCCAATCGCCCCGGCTTGAGTACTCAAAGGTCACGACAGACCATTGCCCAGTTCTTCAATACCTCGGTCAATGGCCTTCCAGGAAACGATGGTTCGTAATCTGCTCCCAGTTTTCTTTTGACTTTTTTTATTTATACTTCTACATAGATTCCGGTCAGTATTCCATCACTCGAAACTTTGTTCTATGATATAACCTTCTCTCCTCTCAGGCGCTATGGCAAGCTATGTAGCGTTCTATCTTGCAGGTCTTTATCCTCTGCCCGCCACAAACCAGCTCCTCCTCTCTTCGCCATATTTCCCGGAAATATCCTTCTTCAACCCAGTTCTCAAAACCACGACGAAGATCGTCTCCAAAAACTTCGCTGGAAACCCACCGGATGGCACTGGAGGCCAAGTCTTTGTGCAGGTAAGTCATGCCTGTTTTTGTCTGTGATTTAAGGCGAATCTTAACCGACAATCCAGAGCGTCGTCGTGGACGGGAAGCCATACAAGTCGAACTGTTTCCTCGAGTGGGATGTGTTCACAGCGGGATCTCTGGTCGAACTGACTTTGACGACTGACATCGGCGTCACATGCGGCAACAGCACCGATGCGTTGCCTCCATCCCTGTCTACAGGAGGGTATGACTGACAACTTAAGGTTCTCCTGTTCAAGTTGTGTAAGGCATCATCTGTGGCCGTTTCATTGGTCACTTGATTTGAGCTATTCTTCATGGGAATATATTTGTTTCTCTGTCGTTTCGGCGGAGCCTACGCAAGCGCCTTTAAACTCTCCTTTCTCCTTCAAACAAATTCCCTTGCTTGCCAATTGCTTGCAAGGGATCTTGCATGTTTATCACTTTTGATGGAACCATCAGATGGATGATGTAAGATCTGATGGACCAGACGCGGCCAAAGAGCGACACAATCTAATATTATCTATTTCTAGTAGTAAGACCGTTGAGTGACGCTTGGGTAGCTATACTAGAGATACGATCTATTCTGGCTTCCTCTCGAAAATCTGTTGGCAGCAACGAGCTACAAGTGAGGTTCTGTCGACGCGACGCGACGCTTATCTAGTGGTTTATTAAACTCCAAAGCTCTACAAGGAGTAAGGTTGTGCCGCATCGGCGCATAGTCATTGAACCGCCGCCTCACATGACCACGGCGAACGCCGAATTCCTGTCCTGTCCTCCACCAAGCCACACTTCACATTCAACCCATGATCATACACTTATTGTGCTACAATTATCGTGCAACGCGACCGCACATCATCTCTGCTTCGTCCTCCTGGATCTACCCCAGCAACCAGCCATCTTAATTTTGTACAACCTGCGAAGGTGTGTCGACGTTGCACTCGTGACAAGCTCGCTTGTTCTGGACAATACACGAGAAGCCCAAAGTGTAGAAGTTTCAACTTGGGCTAGCCTCTTCCCTCTTATTGACACTGTCAACCCCAAAGGCATTTTTAGGGAGAGATGCATCGTTCCTCGAAGTGTGCTTATTGTCTCAAGCTCTGTTGGGGTCAACCCTCGTGGTTCTCAATCCGCCGAATGTGATCGATTAAGATCATCCAGTCCTGCTGTCCCGAAGCTCAACCACCTCATACACGATATCTCTGTAACGACCTCATTACGGGAGTCAAAGCACTTCATCTTGGTGTCATCTGATGCTACTACAAATGGCGAACTCCCGATTCAGCCAGAATAAGCAATACCTCTGGCTCCGAGCAGCGCCGGAGAGCAATACCCAGGGATTCTTCTCAAACCAAGAGCTACAGTCTTTTGTCCTCTTTTTGTGACCTTGCTGAACACCTGAACACCTGAACCTTGCGGTTTAGTATCTTCATCCTGGGAGAATCGTGTATCGGTAGCTTTCAAGATGGTATAAGAATGTCCCATTGTGAGGAGACTCTCAACACCAAATCACACTACAACAATGCGACCTAACTCTCTCTACCTCTTCATTGCAGTCTCCTGCTCCTTCACTGCAGCCCTTGTCACTCCGCGAGCCCCAGGAGACAATGACGGCATTCATCTTGCTGTTGATGTGCGATGCGGCCCCCTGAGCGGCACAACCGCGGATGTCAACGCTGGGATTGATCCTCATCAGATTAAGACCGTCGTATCTTTCGGAGTAGGTCGTCAGACTAGCCATGTGTATATACGAAAGCTGACTTGGGCCTATCAGGACAGCTATACCGACGGCGGTCATGACGACGGTGGTCCTCTGGACCCCCCAATTATAGTTCCTCCCAGTGTATTGGCAGGAGGACGATCGGTCAATGGCCTCACATGGGTCGAGCAAGTATCAAATGATATTGGCGCGACCATCAAGGACTACGCTGTGAGTACAAGGGCCACTCACTCGTCTTTTACTCTGCACTCATTCATGGTGTTAGCAATCTGCGGCCTGTATTGATCTTTCGCTTTGGCCCAGTAATCCTCGGCAAGTGGACTTTATTCATCAAGGTCAGTCTAACTTCATATCTCATCATATTGACACCATCCACATATACTAATATGTTTAATCGTAGTCCAGACTTTCTTGAGCCAAAACAACACCTTGGATCCGCACACGACCTTGTATAGCGTTTTCTTCGGAATCAAGTAAGCTCGGCTGTGTTGTTTGATGACTTGCAGAGATACTCACCTGCTTTGTAGCGATTACTTGGCATCTCTTAGTATGTGTTCCAGCGAACAAGCAGAGTGACATTTTCTCAGCGTTTGAACTAGTTGATGGTGATCATATGCAAGCCGCTGCGCAGGCTCTGCTCGGCCAGATCGAGCTCCTTGCCAGCCCGCCTACCAACGCTCGTAACTTCATGGTCCTCGACGTATACGGCCGCGGAACTACGGCTCCATCCGGGGAAGCATTCAAACAGACGGTCTATAATGGCTTGAATAACTTCCACACGCGCAAGAATGGTACTCGATTGAACGTCTCTTACGTCAATTTCTCCACGATCTGGAACGGCGTCTTAAGCTCAAACCCTGGATTCGCTGCCTTTGGATACGTGAGCAGCGACTCATGTACTGTTTGCAATGACGAAAACGGTTGTTCCACGATTGGTATGTGTTCCGACCCAGAGCATTACTTCTACTGGATCCCTGGGTAAGATCTAACCAATTATATTCCGCTCGGATATTAAGTTGACACGGTATTGTAACAGCCACCCATCAAAGGAGACAGATCGTATCATGGCTGACTACGTTGGGAAGGTTTGGGACAAATGTCGAGTTGCTTGATACGAGCCGCTGTCGCCGCATGGTGTTTATTATTGTACTTGGGAATATCTTGGGGTCGCTACATTTTTGGAGCCTTGTATTTTTATGCCAGTCAAATTCTCAATATACCTATCCTGATTGATGGATGCCTTGAGAACGAAGATTACAATAATTTGCACTCGTAGTATAGATTCGGTTAGATTTAGGATGGCGCAAACAAGATTGATTAGATTTACTATATGTTGACAAGCTGCGGCAGTTCGTCGGGTAATAGGTAAGGAATGATAAGGACTGTCGGTTATTGGCTGGAGTTCTACAAGAAGTCCCAATGGTATCGCAAATGAGATTAAACTGTCAATAAGAGTATAAAAATAGTTGGAGCTTTTATTATTATTTGTGACTTTGCTTGATCAGATCCGAGGCGCGTTCCCCGATTACGTATGCTGCTGCTTGAGTATGTGCAGAGGGAACGAAAGGCTAGAATAGAAGATGACTTGAGTAGCTGTTAATGGGTCCTGTGAAACATCACCCACCAGTACTGAAACGTCCACAACACGAAGGCCGGTAACCTTCTTGACCAACAAATCTGGATCTGTGACGCCGGTCCCAGCGCCTTTTGGAGACATACTGGCCGTCCCGACAGGGTGGAACAACGTTCCAGTGTTGTTCGCGACGTAAGAGTCGATGGAAGCATCATCAACTGCGGCAGCAAGAGCGCCCGCAGGGCCAACGACCCAACCAGACCATGCTGGAGCTTGTACGAATCGGGTGGCACCCTTGATAGCTTCCCTCATGACGAGCTTGTCAAAGTCGGTCTTGAGAAGACCGGGGTCGATAAGGGGAGCGTCAAATGGATTCTTGGACTTCAGTGTGATTGACCCTCGGGAACTTGGCGAAACAACGATAGTCGTGACAACAAGGAAGTTTCCGGCGGGGGGGGCAGGACCAGGAGGAATGCCGTTCTATATATGAAGCATGATTTATGAGTCAAGTATGCGAGAAGTGGTATCAGCGCGACATACAGATACGATGATCTCGTAGTGAGGGGTATTGGGACCTGCAGCCGGGTCCTGCTTAGGCACCAATGTCTTGTTAATGCGAACGAATCCGATATGATCCAGTATGGTATTGACGAAAGGACCCGACTTGGAAGCCTGCCACTGTGCGAGGGCATCGTCCGTCAACCCTGTGTTTCGCCGCAGGGTCTCGAAGGTGTCCGTTGAGTTGGCTGCAAGACTGTCAATCATCACATTCAAACCATAGCATCGCAACAGACCACGTACCAAGCCAAGGGTTTCCGACGACGGGATGATCAGCAAGATTCTGTCCAACGTCAGGCAGGTTGACAAGGGCCTTGATTCCGACAGATTGCAGGGACTTGGCATTTCCGATTCCAGAATTCAAAAGAATGTGAGGAGTGCCAACGCTGCCAGCTGAAAGGATGACTTCCTTAGCGGCTGTAACGGTCTGCAGAGGTCCTGTAGACAAACGTCAGCTCAGAAGGTGTCAAAGAAAAACCATCACAAACCTCCCGAGCTCTGGCGAAACTCAACACCGCGAAAAGCCGGTGTATTACCATTGCTTGTCTGCAGTACGCGCGACACCTGAGCATTCACCACCACGAAAAGGTTCTTGCGCTTCATAAACTGTGGAGCGAGATATGCTGTGGCGGAAGAGCTTCGAACAGCATCGTTAATGGTGGTTTGCGCCCACCCCAGTCCAAGAGGCTTGCCCGAGTTGAAGTCCAGGTTGAATTTGAAGTCATCGCCGGCTTGAGTAGTGGCCTCGATGACCCGCTGATCGATAGGTGTAGGGAAGCCCGGAAGACTGACGGCGACATCGCCCTTGAAGCCGTGCACAGCCGGATTGAACTGGCCAGTGATGTTGTGGTTGTCGGCGGGGGCGGTCCACTTCTCACTCTTTTTGAAGTAAGGTAGTATGCTGTTCCACGACCACCCGTTGTCGCCTGTAACCTTCGCATAACGATCGAAGTCCTCGCTTGATCCTCGGGTATAGACGAGCCAGTCTACAAGTTTGGTGAAGTTGAGCAGACTGAAGAAGGGAAAAAGAGATTGAATGAAACGCACTTGTCGAGCTGCTACCTCCAAGGATATGCCCCCGGGGGTATGGGATGGCCCGACCTGCGAGGCCAGGCTGTGTTGTTGTAGTGTAGTTCCATTCATATGGTGACGGTTGTGTTAATTCCGGGGCAAGAAAGGGTACTTCGGATGCGATAACTCCATTATTACTGTATTGACCGAGGAAGTCAATGCTAAGATCCAGCTTCCTCTTCAGGAGGCACTCACGATGGTCCAGCCTCGAGTACTAGTACGTTGACCTTGTTGTCTTCAGAGAGTCGGTTTGCAACAACATTGCCTGCAGTTCCACCTACACAAAGTCAATGAGTATATATGTGCGAACGCTTGTATAGAGGCGTACCTCCAATAATAACATAATCGAACCTGACATTGGCTGGAATGTCAGAGACCTTGGACAATAGAGCTGCGTCGCTAAGCGTAGCAGAAAGTAGGCTTAGCGAAGCAGCCAGAGTGAGTCTATGTGAACGCATAGCGAATGAAGAAAAGAGAGAACTGCGGATGAGAGGCCAAGGCGCATCCTGTACTCTTAAGTAGGGTGGCAGAGCCACCTCCGCAGGCGCAACGGAAACGGAAACACGGCTCTGAATGAACACCTCAAGTTACGGAACCCCAGTTAGTTGTATGTTTTGGTGAGTTCCAAAACATCTTGCGCGTGTCTTGACAATAGAATGTAGCCTGCTAGGTCGTCAGGCTGAGCGCCCAGATCCCCGATATACTTTCCGCCTCCGTGTTCCGTATGCAGAGTGCACCGCCTAGGTACGGGGTCCTATCCATGAGGGCACTACCTGTTTGGACGCGGTTTGATCATTCATACAGCGTTTCGAGAGGTTGACCTGCGGAATTAGCTTTCACAGCCAGAGATGGAACAGTTCCTTGACCCAGAGTAACTGGACCTCGAGACAAGGACGGCGACGAGACCAAGATAAATCCCGCTTGACACCGAAGGAGGTCGCGGAGAATCGAAACTAAAACATGCGGAAGTGAAATGTTCAGAATCTTAATATTAAGGAATCTCGATGAACGACATGAATTGTTTCCTCAAGGCCCGACGGTGGTGGTGCTGGTGGAGAGTTCGACATGATCGGAGGAGGGTAAATCGGGATTCGGGATGCGCTCGCGGCAAACAAGAACAAATCTAATACTCTCGATCAATTTTCGTTCTTTCCTTGAGTCGTCATGGTCAAGCGATGACAACGTAACAAAATCGACGGTTACGGTATACTTCTCCACAAGATCAGACCATAATCATCGTAAAGCCTTCTCGAGCTTCAAAATCTACCGCGCTTTGTATCGCGATCATGAGTGCGGGAGGACTCGGAGTTCAGGACCAAACCATTGAACCAGGGCTTTTGCGTCAACTTTGCTCTCGGAGGTTTTACTTAGGGTCCTATCCTAGCCAGAGTATATTTTCGTGCCTTCCTGTCCTGGCTTGATCCTCATAATTGGTTGTTTGTTGAGACCGGAGTCCAATTCTATCCTCTATCCTGCAGTGGTGTTCTACCCGCACTTCGCTATAATCCCGCAGCTGTATACTGTTTCGCGGAAGTTAAGAAAACCTGTGCAAATGCACTGCCACAGGTACCGACCGAATTCTTAAGGTTCCAACTTCGACGACGTTCACGGGCCCAGCGTTGGCAAATCGTCGATCTCACACTCAGTACTTGGCTTCGTGTCTCGTAGACCATTTCCAAGGTGATCTTCAGAGATGTCGATGAAAGATGTGGCATGTCATTCTGTGTGATAGCTTAGCTCCATGCTCTGAGCGTCGTTGGATTGATACTGATTCGTAGGGCTCTAATCTCTTACGCCCACTGAGTATCATTTCTGAGAAGCAACGAATCATGGAGGCTGCGAGTCTGACTCAGGTCATTTACCCATATCTCCTGTCATTCTGAAGTGTCATTCTTAAGATGGCCACAACGGTGGTGGCGCAAGACTATTGCTGTCAGTTATGTGTAGAGCCACCGACTATGTACCTCTCTATCCATACTACGGCAGAATACGTCGTTCAAAATGTTGGCCGCCCCACTGATTGGGCATGATGGGCATGATGCTTTGACGGTCCCGCCACCCGGGTCCGCCTCCTTTGTTTCCATCATTTGGTGGACTGAATCCCTCTCCTGCTGTCAACTTGTCTTATTCTTTGTTATAGTAACAACTAGACATATCTCTTCCGGAGACTGAAGCACTCATTTCCATGTTCTGTTGGGGCACTCGGGCCGAGGGTACTTATAGTTATTATGATACGTTCCACCCGGCGGCTGAAGCATCCATGACATTTCGACAAGCGACATGATGTATGTGGACTCAGAGCCTTAGAAGCTAAACGATTCTTGCGCGCTGGGTATCATTCGTCAAGTCGGGGCTCCATTCTAGGTACAAGTATTTGATTCAATGGGTCCTCAAGTTTTGACCAAGTTTTGACTCGGGCTCGGTTCAGACTCGGTACATACAATCGTGGTCAAATCGTCGTATGTATAGCTTCTGATGCTGGTTAATAATATCGTCATCACGAGGATGGCAACGTACTTTTGAACTTTGGAGCGCTTTGAAGTGTCAAAGGCGGGGTTGCCGGGGACTTAACTTGAGGGAAATCAGGCTATAAATAGATTTTTTTTTTCTACCATTCACAGCCGTCCTACAACCGTCATGCCTCATCGCATCATGCAGCATCTTACCAGAGACTATAGCATCTGGATTCTCACAGCTGCTGACAGAGCCCACGGGCTCACGGCTTTACTGTTACATGCCTTCTATGGTCGTCAAACCATTGGGGATCATGATCACATCCAATCATGTCGACATTGACGTTGGGAACAAGAAGATCAATAACTTGAGAGGACGGAGTTGGGATGAACAGTTCACAAGGAACCTCTGCGCCGATCTTGGATTTAAAGGTGAGAACTTGCATGATAATGTGGTTTATGTGCTAACGTACGCGAAACGAAAGCACTTCGAAGGGTTACTTGACCAGTGTTCCGGCAGAAGAATTCAATGCTACACAGGGAGCTGGACGCGTCTTGAGGAGCGGCCCTGTTGCAGATGTGGCCCGGGGACATTCGGGAGAGGGCTTCAACGGTAAAAGTCCAGCATCGAATCAGTTCTGCTGGGGACGGGTGGACCCTGGTTTGTCAAACCCGAGTACCTTTCGAGACCTACACTGATTATCGCTCACTAGCGTCTATAGGTGTGCTAAACAGTCGCCAGCCCGATTGGGTGTGTTCAAACCCCGGCCCCATATCGTTGCTCTTTCTGATTTTCGGAGGTAGATGGTACCCTGAAGCGACATAGCGCGGTCCCAAATACTGGACTCGATTGGAGTTTGACCTTGAGGGCGCTTGTCCCGAAGGATGGGGAAGAGGAGGAATTATCTCGACAATGAAGGAAACATGTTGATACCGGTGAGTCTCGCATCGAAGCGTTGCCAGCTCACGCACTTACCAATCGCTCTATCGGCAGCAAGACGCCATATGTATTCATATAGATCACAGAGTTTGTTTCCTGCGCAAGTGCCTACTTATAGGCTGGTGTCGCTCCAAGTATTATGCCGGTTTGCAAGCGTCGCCAATGATCCTTTCCCACAACATGCGCAATCGTTCCCAACTATAAGGGCAGCAAATCTCGACACTGGTTACAAGAGCTTCGTGATAGGTCAACACCACAAGTTGGTCATTCAGCTTTTCGAGTACACTGCACCTAACCTTTTCATGTGATTTTCTTCGTGTCTTAATGAATGAAAATTCCTCTCATAGACAGACACTCTCCACCAGGCCACGCGACCGTAGGCCTAAGAAGACCACAAGAAGCTCCGGGTGCGTATATTCAACTCATTCGACGGGAATTTGACTCACGATTCTCCAGGCTTTTCATGGTAACACTTACTTCATGACTATCTGGCTATATAGTGCAGGAGAAGTGCAGAAAGACCCGTTCAACCCATTCAAGAGCCGCTCATTCGATCTTGAACACCTCGGGCGGTGCATTTGGGGCGTTGTTTTTCGAACCCGATATATATTAATATGGTCGAGCGCGAGCTGAACGTCCTTGCTGGCACTTCCCTTCCTCAACCAGGTATTTCTTGATTTCACGAGGCTCCTCCCTTGATGCTCACTCTTTTCTCGTTATCAGTCTGCTGGGTCGAGGAAGATGCTTATTTTCAGCACATGGCAGCTCGTTTCTGACACATCGGCAGGGCTCGTCCTACGTACTTCCTCGGATGCTTCAGCGGCAAACGACCGGCACTTCCACCACATTCTTCCACCACTCCAAGAAAGAATGACTTAGACCGTGACCCCACTGTACCTGTCGCATCGGGGTCAGTGTTCGGGGTGCCTTAGAATCTTGTCAGTAAGTACGAATATCATGACGTTTTCTCCCAACTTTCAATGGCTGACTTTTCCCTGGAGTCGACTCAGCACTGTTGGGACAATGAGATCTTCCGGTCTACAACTTCTGCCCCAATTTCGCTTAAATAAGGGTTGAAGGTGAGCTGCATGCGTGAGGATTGCCACGACGCGGCTCTGTGGCGGCTCTCGGAGGAGCATCCCCGCAGCGCCACGGAACTCGGATATGTTTGTTTAATGGTCACATGACCGCGTTTATGTCTGCCACCAGTGCCAGCAGCAACCTCATCATCCTTTCACTTCGTCCATCATGTCGATCCTGATCTTCGAGCGTCCTATTCTCTCACAAATTCAAAGCCTCAGCTTTCTAGTTGCCTTCTTTAAGGCTTGGTACCTCCCTCCTCCCCGGGCGGTCTTCGTTCCAATGGCTCTTCCTCTTCCTCCGGCTGTTCAAGAAATCCTCGAGATCATTGTGCCCGCCCCCACTCAAA
>JABCKT010000156.1:9858-41918 GCA_018858115.1 Tephrocybe rancida
ATACCAGTAGGGAATGCGACCTTCCCCGCGTGCGACGTCCAAGTGCCAGGGTCGCTTTCACGAGATCGACCAACCGCGTGCGTGATAGTTGCCCGATGTTGGGAGCCTATTGATTCATGGTAGCGATGGTGATAGGAGAAGAATTGTAATTTTGGGAAGGTGCGATGTACGGTTTTGTGTGGTCCCAGAAGGAGTGTCTGGAAGCTTTCTGCACACAGTAGAAGATCACTAGCAGTACTAGCAATCCTGCATTCGCCAGCGCCTAGATTGAGACCAGTCATTCTTTTGGCATTGGCTAGATATCGGATGAAATCATCGAGGGATGGCTCCCTCGCAAATTTCTAAGGGCAGATGAGCGTGAGCGTTGACTCTGCCCACGAGTGGCTGACAGACTCACAATGGTGCGCCCGTCGACTGTCCAGATGTCAGGTCGGAAGCAACGAAGGAGGGGAAGGATCGCGTCCTGATGCTTCCACAGCTCGTCCAGAGCAAGGTCACCCCAGCCCCGACAGACGAGAGCGGCATGTCGCAGGTCAATTGTCGGGGTACACGATACTTCTGAGAGATTGCTGAAAATAATTGCGATGAGCTCGTGGAGCTGAAGAACGTTGTGCATTGCATGTCCGAGACTCCAGAGGATATTGATTACTACAAACCTCATAAAAGTCGGCGTTCTTATTAGAATCCTGGTATGCGTAGTGGCTCCTGGCCGCCCAGGCAATGACTCATGCTGCGCATGTTGAGTCAGATAGGTTTTGCTGGTCACTTCAACTGCAATGAAGAACGCCACCATGGTCAGCTTAAGGTGACAACCGCTGTGACCGTGACCCTATCGCTGCGGCGCAAGTCTCCGAGTCCAGTATACTGGGTCAGGACTATCAGAAGGGCCCGCCAGAAGCTGTCAAGAAGATCGAAAATGAGATTGACAACTTGGCCGCGAGGTGTAGTATACAGCTGACATCCAGGCGTAATGGAGATAGCTCTTGTCACCACGGAGGCGAGAATGGAGAAAGGCGTAATCAGTGGCAGATCAGTGTAATCACGATAGCGCACGCACCAATTTGAGTTCCTGCCATACGCGCAGAGGTGTGAGCAACACGATCGACAGCTAAATGTCGGAACGGACGAGTTGAACCAAAGCGAGAGTAGACTTTTACTGGGATGACAGTATTCGGACGACCCTTAGTAGTCGGCTAACAATTGTTTCCAGTCTGTCTGTCAGGCCTAGGCCCAGGGTTCATATTGTAACCGCACAGTACTACATACGTAACACTGACACAGCCGCTACAGTCCCGATCGGACATGGCGGCTCATGGCGGTGAAGGCCCACTTCGGCTCTAGAAAACAACAAAGCTCATGTCTTACACACAAATATGTTAACTGTGCTTGAGCGTGAGCTTGACATGAGTCCTGACCGACGCGAACACTCACAGACATTCTTCAAAAGCAAGTGATCAACCGGACTCACTGGGTTTGGGCTTGATTATCAGTGAGACCACGACGAGAATGGAATCTTCTGGAATATATGTGGCGACTTCAAATATTGACATCCAGCTGCTGAAAGAAGGAATATTAATACGTATGAATTTTGCCTAGAGGCATAGGTATAGGGGGATCGTGTCCGAGTCCGAGTCGGTGAGAGGATATGGATCTTGCTGTAAGATTTGATTAGCGGAAGGCTCGATAGGACTAGGGTGGACAGTAGGCTGAAAGGACCTGAATGACTGAAATTAATCTTCCGGTCCCAAACTCAATTAGCAAGGCCGACTGATTTCTTGATGCTCGGAAGGCCTTGACGATGATGATGATGAAAGTTGATAGTCTTCCTTGCCCATGGCAGTGAATGGCCAAAGTGCACATCAGTTGGTGGGGCGGTCAGCAGTGGCGTTTGCGCTTCAGGGGAGGTTCAGATTCATCTGGAGGCCGCCTTTTATTTCTTCTTTGGCATGTGCCGGGATTCTTATCTGGGCCTCGTCGTTTTGATACTGAATCATACTCGCATGGGGTAGATTGTCGGACACAGTTGTTACATAAGGGTCTTATTGAGTCGCAACGAATTTTTCGACGACGACTACAGAGACAAGCAAGGCAACAAAGGGCACGATGCGTGAGTGGAAATCAAATTCGTGACGAGCGCAGAACACACCATTGACGACAGGCTACCACAACTGAGGATGGTCCGTGCGAGCCACCGGGTGCCATGGTACCCATACTAGACTGGTCTTTTTGCTTGAATGGCGACGGTATAGTGGGGTTGGGATTGGGATCATCATTCACAGGCACTAGAACTGACATTCTAGTCGGCCTCGGATGGTCATGATGCAGTTCACTAGGCGACCGTCGATCGAAAATGCTCATATATCGTGAGTCAAGAGATCCTCCGCTATTAACCGGAGGAAAGGAGGATGTCAAGATGTGTTGAACGGGATAACCCCGTGAGATGTAGTGGCGAAGTGGGAGAGCAAAGTAGTCCGTATTTGAGACAGTTTGGATGCTGGGGTCAGACATCTGTATCGGTATATCGACGAGCAGGGACTGTTGAGCAGTCAAAGATGGCGCGTATGGCGACTCAACGATGGCGGCGCACTGAACTTCCGGCTGATCATGTCGATACCAAACTTTTAATCAAGTAGTTAGTAAAATGCATGCATGCTTTCAGTTGGTACAACGACTCACAGCCGTCGCCGTATGGAGGAGGAAATGAAGCTCCAGCGAAATGGGTTGGCGGCTGAAATCCAGAACTTTCTCCACTCGACGACCTTGTTTGTTCGCCCTGGTTTATGCTATGCCGAAATGGCGAGTACATGTCACTCCCGAAGCTCATCGCCCAGGTCAAAGGAGAAAATTGAAGCAAAGTGGTCAAAATGTGGTGTTGAGGCCAGCTGTTGCTGCCACGCGACGAGTTTGTGTAGAAGGGGTAGTTCTCGTGTGGGATCTCGATTCAAAATTTGTTCCAAATCAAAACATGTGGTTTTACGTTAACCTACTACGTCACAGTGCATCATGATCCATCCAAACAGACTCAGGTTATCTTTGAGATCTTTGCCCTCGAAACTGTGCCTTTGTCTCGGGGAGTGCGAGCTTCTTTACCAAAAGCAGAACCAGCTCGGATAATAATAGACCGACAGAGATACACGATGATCGACGGCGGGCAAGCGTACCCCCGTCCTGCCATTAGTTGGCCATCAGTTTACCAACTTCGACATCACGTGCTGGCAGGACTCGGACCGTTTACCACCTCCCACAACAATTGACGCATAGTATGTTACTAGGCTCCACACATCTGCAGGTCCCACCTTTGATGAAACAGCGATTGATATAAGGTATACACAACTGGATCAAGTGTCATGTGAACTTTGAGCAGCCTGAGGGCCAGTGGCACATTGTAATTTTGCACTGCTCTCGCGGCATCCCCCAACACCCTCGGCCGCCAGCCCGCATCACTGCATTCACATACGATGCTCTGCTGTCTTCTGTAACTGGGGTTTCATTGACTCAAACTGCATGTCAGTGCGTTCACGATGCGGCTTCGCATTCTTCTGGAACACTCACTGGATTCTTACGGCGCCTACTCCTTGAAATTGCGTGTGGCTCAGAGCCAATCTCATTACAACTATATAGAGGATCATAGCCTGTCTCGTTAGGGCGTGTCCTATCCGCAAGACTGTGCACAGACGGACTCTCAGTATGTGTTGTGTGGTACAGCATTCAATGGTACTCAACGGACTGAGGCAATTTATTGTATGGTATCATGCCAGCGTGTCGGCGATGTTTCCGTAACACTCCCCAGGCATCAATGATATCTCATCGGCTCTCAGTATGTGCTGCACAATACCGTGTGTTGATGCACATGATTCGTATTGTGTGCCCTGCTACTCAGCACATCGAATGGACGATAAGCAGATCTGTACACAATACCCCAACATATCTTGAAATGCTGACAGGTTCCGACACTTCACGCCTTTAATCCTGCTCGCTCCTTGTGGCATTATCACGTCTCTTATTTCTGTTCTGTAGCCAGCTCCAAAGCAAACATCTGGTGACGAAACGATGTTGCTTTCCCTGCATGAGATGGTCACACGTCACAATACAAGAACGGGTAGGTAAGTATTTTTGTGGTGATCGTACTAACTGTCCTCTCAGCTCACCTGCACGACATAGGATTTATGGCTATCTGACATCATGAACTACCAGCCCGAGTGGTATGTGCTCTACCGCGCTTAGCAGCATCCATGACTCGGATCTGCTGACATTTCTCAATTTTCAAACAGGTCGACCCGAAATGACACGCAAATGCAATTACCAGCAGGCAAGTTAGGAATGTGGTCGAGGCAGAGGAGTTCGG
This sequence comes from Tephrocybe rancida, assembly GCA_018858115.1. NCBI lineage: Eukaryota > Fungi > Basidiomycota > Agaricomycetes > Agaricales > Lyophyllaceae > Tephrocybe > Tephrocybe rancida. Next base: position 14,204 of record JABCKT010000156.1, read on the forward strand.
GGATATGAGTATTTTTCGAGTAGAATGCATTATTTTTTGCCAATTTCCAAACCGTTTCGCTATGCTACAAAGTCCCTATAGTACTAACTGCTGTACCATTTCGTAGCGATTCGGAGAGATGTACAGGTAGTACATACTGCTACGTAACACATGCCTGACAGGTACGCAGAGGTATGGAATCAGTACCGTGGCAGACCTCAGTCCCAGTGAAAAGTAACCAATTTCAATGGGATAATAGTGGTTGTGATTGGATTTCGGTGATGCCGTTGGTTTCGGTCGGTTTCTTCATCGGTTGTGCTCGTTATTCCACATGGTGCACCTTTTCAAGAATATCAAAAACTCAGAAACACACATCAGAGTCGTTATATTCGTCCGTTCGACATGATTGCATCGTGTACTGATCACAAGCAGCAAATTGGGCGCGAGAATATAGTACAAACCAACCTTAACCTACTCTAACTTATTCACTGAGCCTCAGTGCCGGAGGGAGTACGAGCCTGAGAGAATATCTATTAGGGTACGAAGCTACAGCAGATATGTAAGCTATATATCTGTGTGTTCCAAAGCCAAATTTTCCTGGTGACAATGGTGTTTGAGCCAAATTCTGTTGCACGGCGTTCAGCCACATCCTTGTTCGCAGTATATATGTATAACTGGACCCCTCACTAGGAATCATCCCTAGCATCTCTCACTTCCACGTCTGAATGAAGCGCATCCAATTCTAAAATGTAATCACAAGTGAGCCAAAATTCCCTCTTGCTAAAAAGATTGAAGCCGGACCTAAGTAACCGGACCAGCTTGCGAATGTTGAGTTCTGCGGCCCCTGCGGGATTTTGTTGGTGGGCCAGACGATATAATCTGATAGCAGTCGCGTAGTCGCCTGCCTGGATTACGTCTAGATACGGAACCAACGTGTTCTCCGACCACATGGCGGGAACCTCAGGGGTGGCGGCGGTGTTGGCCACATCTGGATGGCGTGCCTGCACTGTCGATTCCGAATCGTCACTTTCGGTATCCGAAAGGTCCGGATCATCGGGGAGTGAGTTGAAGAAGTGTTCTTCATCGATGTCGGTGTGTGTGAAGACGACGGCAGGACCGTGGCGGTCACCGTGCGATGCCGATTCACCCGAGGGGATAGCGCTCTGGATCTCAGCTATCAGTTGTGAGACGATATCCTCCTCCTCAGGAGGATTATCACTCCACGAGTCGGCAGCAAGGTCTTGAAACGAGCCCTTAAGAACTTCGATCGCATCGGCGATCAGGGCACAGTCGACCCCCGCATTGCGGGATGTTACAATCGCGCGGCCGCGGGGCGGCCCGACGGCATCGATCCCGCCAGCAACGGTAGCATCAGTTGCAGAGGCGAGAACGGGCTGTGTGGCGGTGGAAGCGGAGTCACTCCCAAAAGTCGGATTGTCTGTCGCAGCGACACCACGATGCCTTGGGCTCTGGGCTTAATTTAACAGCATTTAGTAATGATTTTGAATATGTAGGCGTTCACGCGACAGGAATCACTCACCAGCCCGGACTCGACTGCCGTTATCCTGATGGATATTGAGGGCGCTAGACATCTTGGAATGAGTTGACAATGACGAAGAAGAAAGCAGTGGGAAAGAAATGAATCTTGAGGTTATCTAGACTTTTGTATTCGCGCAAATGAGTTGACTCCTCGTGTCTGTCACTGCGCTTTCAAAATTGGGGCGAGAAGTCCTCGACCAGGCTCGCCGGAGGATCCCTGATACTACATCACGCGGCCGCGTTATACTTCAAAGAAGCACAATTAAGCGTGTGGGATGAAAGTATCCGATTGGGATGAATACTATTAGTTCGTAATCATTGGAATTGTTCCTGCAATCATGTCACCGAAAAGGCAATGCAAAGCTTCTCAACTCCGTACGCCACGGCGAGCATTATTCAGGTGTTGCGGAAGTAGGTGATCCAATATGTATTCACGGCGTCAAGTACTGCATAACTTCGAACCCCGGTTCTAAATGATTGAAATGATGATCGATCAATCCCGGTCGAAAGTTCAGCGCTCACCGAGATTCAACATGAAACCGAGACAAGCCGCAACATACTGGCTCACTTCCCAATGTGGACACCGCCCGTGACGACGTAATTTGCTCCGACTCTGGGTCTGGGCTGCTACGGTATGGCGGGAAACTTGCGAGAAACCTTGGCATTGACTCCTCCAGGATCCTCGACTGGATTTTAGCCCTCAACCAACCCCCACCGTCTCTTCAGCACTGCCCACAACGATCAAACCTTGCCCGCTCCACTTCATTCGATCGATTATGCCGTGACATAATGGTGATAAGACCACCACCCCATCCAGTCGCCTTCTATCTTCCATCCTTCCCCTAGAATGCCACTGGACCCACCTCATGACCCATGTACCGAAAGATCGTCACTTCTTCGACTTTTTCGAACTTCTTCCCCCCTTTTATCGATCCTTGATTCAGACCAGGTTTCTTCAAGACACTCACTGGAGGCGCGGCCTCAATAACATTATGATCGTACCTCGTGTTATTCTGACATTGAATGTGGACTCAGATGCACCACACCGAATCGACGCTTGACTCCAGCTTGGCCCACTCTGGAACTTCATGAACTATGTATTCCAACTTGCAAGTCAGAACAACAGGTGCTGGGGTGTATCGGCAGCAGTGAGCATGTGGCTAGCACAACTTGCTTGGGTTGTTGCATTGGAGACGGCTTCCAGATGGACACCGGAGGACCCGCCTGCTTCCATTTATTCCCATATCTGCATACTCTTGCGCCACCATGACAGCCAAGAGACTCTGAAGGAGTAAAGACTTTCTAGGCAGTCTCGTGCACTCCCACTTTTTCGCCATGAGCGGCGAATGTTCATGTTTGTAAGCAAAGTGGCTACGGAATGCCGCGGCACTTTTAAAATCGAATCACTTCGGCAAGTCGGTATCTGCCGTAGGTGCATTTAAAGTAGAGAAGACTGAAACCAGGGGTCATTTACTACCGCCAAAGCTATATAAGTAGGTATCAGCGAGATCCTCTGAACGACTCAAGCAGGTCTATGCCTTCTGCAATCTCATCCGTATATGACACTCTCGGAGTGTTCTATACTTGTGATGTACCGTATGCACCCAAGACACCTACAAAACACCAACTTGTACGTTTCTTGCTGTTAGATTACACGATCCCTTTAACCTCTCTGCAGCGCACCCGTAAACACGATCCCACGGTTGATGTGCATCAGCGCGCCATACGTTTCGACGACAATTTGATGCAGGTGAGACTGACCGCACATCTTTCTCGGCCATCCCAGGATCATGATATTTTTTCCAAGCCTCTCGAAGACATAGATCAGGACTCGCTGTGCTCCTCTCACTCTCAAAGCGCAAACTTTTATTTTTCTGACCAGCCTGTGACGTCCCGTGTTGTCCCTACGCAGCATAATCCCTCGTGCGGTACTTTCGCTCTAGCAACACACACGCGCGCAGTTTTTGCGGCGCAGTTGACCAAGCTTATCTCCGACATTGGGCGCTCTCACACGCTGGCGACAACCACCGAGGACGACATGAAGTTGGCATCTGCACGTGTGCGGATGTTTTTGAACAAGGTTCGAGAAATGGACAGCTTACTTAATGCCTTTAATGCGGCCCCCACCAACGATTGCTGTGCTGTCGCTTGTCAGTGGTCAAGTTTACTTCAAAGCTTCTCAGCAATCTCACCGTATACAATTTTATAGGATCCCTTGCACTTGATTACTGAATTCTTGCCGCCAAGTGATTTAGTTTACACGCCTTCCCTTCCAGTTATTTGATTTACTCACGTCATACATGCCTCGCATAGTCCACCCCCAATGTATTTGTTCCGCGTCCTACACCTCTTCCACTTGATTCCGTTCAGTCGTATGCATCTGAGAAAGATCATTCTCAAACTTGAAGTATGTTGCCTCTGAGGCATTATCAAGTATCCCTACGTAATAAATTATCTTTATGTACTTCTGATAGTGTTGATTGGTTGCGCTCTGCTTGTCTCGATTCGGAAGGGAATTCCTTCTTTGCCTCCGACGCCTATCACACAAAGCATCTCACGGGTATTACTCATTCCGTAGTGCATTATGGAACAAATCCGCAATGGTCGCATAGCCAGAGAGATAACCAGCCCCGCGTCACGGTCGAGGTACAGAACAAGTCCAACTTCGTTGGCTTTCTCGCTGTCCTCCGTTGCATCAGGCGCATGACACTTCTGTTCTGCAGAAGGCCTTGGTTCCTGGCGCTTTCTTTCCTGATGGACCTCCGACTCGGAGGTTATTCAAGCGGTCAGCGCAACGTCAATGGACGATTGCGACTGGCGTCCAAATGAATGAGCCTGATAGCCAGTCATACCAGGTGAGTCGAGCATAGTCACGGTATCCTTGGTTTCTCAGCCTGTACCGTTAGGAGTCATGGCACCTCACCATTCAGTGAAGCTCCCACAACATTCCGCAGGTAGTATTCAATTTACCCGAACTCAACCTCTACTACGATGTTCAAGCGTCCTCACAGTCCCGACTTGGAAGAGCATCATATTCCCTCGCATGCTCTGTTCATATGTGATCACGAAATCTGTGGAAGAGGTTTCAATACCATGGCCACGCTGAACTATCACAAGCGCAGTTGCCCATCCAGCAAAAAGCGCATGATGGACGCCCTCCCAATTGCTAGAGAGCTCTTCATGCAGAGGAAAAGAGCTCGAATTCAATCCTATCTTCTAGTAAGCGCTCACAAACTTCTTCAACTACTTCTCCTTAATCAAAACTGCGACAGAATCCTGAAAGCGGAGCCTCAGGCCCTTCTGAGAACACAGTCGTCGAGACTCCATTTGAGACTCTATCTTTACCCGTAAGTCTGTACCTTTCAGTGCGTGGACTGCAGGTCGTCATATGGGACTCATAGGGCCACGCCGATATCAATACAACATACCTCGAAAGTGACACTGGGCCAAACAATGTCAGCTCGCCATTGCAATCTGCTGTTCGTGTGCTCCTCAAACGATTGGTGGTCAATCAGCTTAACCGATTGATTGACAGATTGCTATCGAGCAACCGGTTCTGGAAACCGGTCCCTCAATTCAACTTGCGGACCCAAATGTACTGCCAGAACGACCTCAAAGGCCGAGGAGACTACCTGCTCGATATCGAGATGTCCCACCTCAGGCTCCTCCTCCCTTGTCAGGGGAAACCCAGCCACCAGCGCCTGTGTCGTCCTCCCTCGCCCAACCTGACTCACTTGTTACTTCCCAAACTTCTGCCTTGAAGTCCTTTACAACCCCAGCCAACATTTTTGGTATCTTCTGCCGCTTCTTCTGTGCGGAAGTGCCAAGTTTGGACCCCGAAGCATACCGTGGGCCAGAAGACCTTAGCAAAATACAGGCATTGGGGACAGAGGGTTTCCTGTCGCCGTTGTTAGAATCTATTATATCTACTGCAGTGGCTAACCCGAACTACTTCCCATACGACAACGCCAGCTCCTTCACTCTCGGAGAATGGTATTGGAATAACGGGGTGCAGAAGTCTCTCTCCGACTTCAGGACCTTAGTGACTATCGTCAACAACCCAGATTTTAAACCTGAAGATGTGTGGAACACACGATGGACCGAGGTTAATAAGATCCTGGCGGGCAGCATAATTGATGATGATGACGACAATGCTGAATGGCTTGATGACGGATGGAAATGTACTCCGGTTTCAATTCAGGTGCCTTTTCATCAACGGACGAAGCACAAAGGCGCCGAACCATATCTTGTTGGTGAACTCTACCACCGTTCGATCATCGCCGTGCTCAAGGAGCGAGTGGCTCTGCCAGACAAGGGTCAAGAACTGTTTTATTTCCAACCTTTTGAACTTTTATGGAATACTCCAGGACATGGTCTGCATCAACCGCCAATAACGCGAATCCATGGCGAACTCTTTACCTCGGACTCTTTTTTGAACGCACATCGTGAACTTCTACAGTCTCCCCCGGAGCCTGGATGCGACGCCCCAAGAGCAATTGCTGCCCTCATGATGTGGTCGGACGCAACCCATTTAACTTCATTCGGCGAGGCAAAACTGTGGCCTGCATATCTATTTTTTGGTAACAACTCAAAATATTCGAGGTGTCGGCCTTCTCGCCACCTCGCTAATCATATTGCTTATTTTCGAAAAGTAAGCTTAGCTTTCGACAACGGAATACAGTTCGCTGACGGTGAATGTTACCATAGCTCCCGGATAGTTTCAAAGATTTCTATACCGAGCACTCGGGGGGCAGTAAACCTAGTGCCGAGCTGATGGCACATTGTCATCGAGAAGTCTTCCATGCTCAATGGGAAGCTCTCTTGGACGATGAATTTTTGGAGGCATGGGGGCATGGAGTGCTCATCGTCTGCAGCGATGGAATTACTCGCAGAATTTATCCCAGGTTGTTCACGTATTCCGCTGACTACCCTGAAAAGTCAGTTTACCTGCCTCAAGTGCCTTTTCATGCTTACAGATCGTGCTACAGAGTTCTCATTGCTGGAATACGGAATCGGGGTGGGTGTCCTTGTCCTCGGTGCTTGGTGCCAATGGAGTCTTTGTACCGGATGGGTACGATGTCTGACATGGAAACCCGTGCATCCCACGTTCGCGACCATGAAGTAGACCGGGAGCTGGTCGCCGAAGCTCGGGCCCACGTATATGGTCACAACTATGCTGTCAAGAGCGATAAAGTAGAACTGCTGTTGAAACCTACTTCACTTCTTCCAAGCAAGGTACCTGACACCCAACGTAATCCAAGGGACACTCTTCTCACTTCCTAATTCTTATCTGCAGAATGCCTTTTCCGATCGACTGTCCGCTCTAGGTTTCAATTTCTATCAAATGCTTGTAGTAGATCTCCTGCACGAGTTCGAACTCGGAGTCTGGCGGGCCTTGCTTATTCACCTCATCCGACTACTTTACGCCATAGATTCTTCTAAAGTAGATGAACTAGACAGAAGGTGAGTTCTACATCGACTGAGCAACGGTACTGCTGACCCCTGACCTTCAGGTATCGACAAGTGCCAAGATTTGGGGGCGCCATTCGAAAAATTTCCACCAACGTATCAGAATTGAAGAAACTGGCGGCTCATAATTTCGAGGACCTCCTTCAGGTCAGCAGATTCGGATTTAGTTTGTTTTCAATGCCTGATTCATTGCCTTTAGTGTGCTATGCCCGCCTTTGACGGGTTGTTTCCGCCACCGCATAACGAGCTCATTCAGCGTTTGCTATTCGAATGCGCCCACTGGCATTCGCTGGCCAAGCTCCGTATGCACACAGACATAACTTTAATCCTCCTGGAAAATTCAACGACCTCGTTGGGGGAGCTCTTTCGAGAATTTGTGGGATCGACTTGCGCTGCCTACACAACCTACGAGCTCCCTCGCGAGCTTGATGCGCGATTAAGGAAACAAACTAAGAAAAGCAAAAAGAACCTTACCGGTGGCCAACCACCACCAATGCCCCTGCGACAGTTTGGACAAGAGGAATCAGATCCAAGACAAGGCCAGCTTTCCTCTACCCCCTCCTCAGCGACACCATCTACCAATGATTCCAGCACAATTGTATCTACCGCCCTAGCGTCAGGGGTTACAACCGTGTCTGAAAGTGCTTCTGCTGGCAGTACACATCCAAGCGCCACATCGGAAAGCCGGAACGCTCCTCCCGTGGCAGTAGGCACCGGAAAACCTCTGAAAAAGCACGAAAAAACTTTCAATCTTGCAACATACAAGTTTCACTCGTTAGCCGACTATGCTAGCACTATCAGGCGCTTTGGCACTTGCGACTCGTATAGCACAGAGCCGGTCAGTGCCAGTCTCGCCTTCTGATTGATACATTCTCTGATGGTAACTTATACCGTACCACCAGGGAGAGCTTGAGCACCGTTCTCCGAAAGCCAGATACCGCCGCACGAGCCGCAAGAATTACGTCCGGCAGATGGCTCTCATAGAACGACGGCAGGCCCACTTGAGACAGATTCGGGCTCGCGTCACTGCCGCTACTACGGGATCGGGTCGCCGACTTGAGGACGAGGATGATGACGACTCTGCGCCAGAATTTGCTACCCACCACAAGATAGGAAAGTCAGAGAATGTCTCGGAAAATATTGCTCTGTTTTACAAAAGCAATCTGAGTGACCCAGCGTTGAAGGTATGGTGAGCTTCTGCTGATGCGTGACAACATAATATAACTTTCATGCTGTGGCAGGATTTCATCCGTCGGCTCAAACATCATTTATTGCCGCGTATCCGGGAGACACTTGGCTTTGAGGATGAAGGTGGGGGCGACTGGGAACGGATCGCCTTTCACCGGGATCGAATGTATACGCATCGTATCATGAGGGTCAACATTACTCGATACGACGTCCGTCGCGGCGAAGACATAATTCGCACAGGCGCTACACCTCAGTCAAACATCATGATGATAAATCCAAACTTTGGCTTGGATGCTGGGCCTAGCGCATCTCCGCAAGATCTTCTTGACTGCCGCTACCCATTTTGGTACGCACAAGTCATCGGAATTTACCATGTCAATGTGATCTATATTGGTGAGGGAAACCATGACTATCAGCCTCGCCGGCTTGAATACCTCTGGGTTCGATGGTACAATATACGTCACATCGGCGGGTGGGAGTCTCGTACGCTCGATCAAGTGGAACTCCTACCACCAGATGACGTGGAGTCTTTTGCGTTCCTTGATCCCGAGTATGTGATGAGAGCTTGCCATTTCATTCCACATATGGTTCTAGGCCGCGTATTTGCTCCCGGTGACGACGGTACCTCACATTGGGCTCAGGACAAAAACGACTACAGATCATATGTAGTTAATCGGTAAGAGGGTTATTGTGTGCGCATTCCTGGACTCATATCTTGGTAGCTTTGTCGACAGAGACATGATGCTTCGATATCATTGGCAAGCTGGTGTCGGCCACACCTATTCCCGCAACCAGTTTCAAGGCCCAGCAGATGCCAGACAGGCTACTTCTGGCTCGTTGGTTGTTGAGGCCCCTATATCTGGCCCTTTGAGTCTTGAACCCGCATCAGGCCAATTCTCATCTGAAGAAAATCCTTGCGAAGATTCCGATTGTGAAGATGGAAAATCCGAGCATTCGTTGATGGGGTCACACGACGACGACTGCTGGGATGACTCTGAGCTACTGGACGTGGACGCAGAGTCAGGGGGCGAGGAACCATACTACGATTAAACAAACTTTACTTTGTAAACGAATTTTCAAACCCATTCGCGAGCGTGCCTCCTTTATATTTTTACGTTTATATCGCCGGGCAGGAGACAACACCTGGTATACTTTGGTAGAATAATTGCCATTATGGAATCTCGCCCATGCAATCCATTGTGCCCTTACTGAGTGTGCTGTACGAGGCGTTGTTCACGGGGAGAGTGTTATGATGGCGCTCCAGATCTGGTAGGCTTATCTAATGACCATCGCCATATTTGCTGAAGGAAGGACTCGGATCAGGCCACCGAGTTGAACATGCCAACAAGGGCGCGCCCGCGTTTAGCAGAGTATACAACGAAATGATACTCTTCACCTCGAAGGATAAGCCACTCCCTGGTTCAATCAATTCGACCAAGCGCGCCACGAGGAGCCTAAGTCACTGGAGCACGGTGCGCTATCCATTAGAACCGCGGGACGAGCAATTTTGGTCGAGCATGCTAACCTTTCTTAAGAGCGCGCCGGACTTACGATGCTTGAACATAATGTATTCGCACTCCGACCTGCGCGCGCTGCAGATGGGCGCGCCATTGGCAGCCAAGTAACCTGCCCCCGAGGCTCGAGAAAGTCCACATGTTCGCCCTGGATTACCTACCCTTAGTGAGACCATTTCACAAAGAGTTGGATCGCTGACTGAAGGCCGAATGAGTAACCCCCTAGCGCGTCTGACGCTGATTCGGATACCAGCACCTATATCGAATCAGAGGGGGCCAGTGGGTCTACCGAACATGAAGAGCGGAGGGAAGACGGGGCATATGAGGAGGCTTCAACCGAGCGCGCCACGAGGAGCCTAAGTCACTGGAGCACGGTGCGCTATCCATTAGAAAGTATTTACCTGCGGCAATTTGACCAGCGGACAGTTTGACAGTGACGGGGAGGAATCAGTAAGCGCGCCGCCTGCGCGGATCCTCATACGCGGACCGTGAACCCATCCTACGTGTTGCTCTCTCCGGTTATTCGCGAATGCCCCCTTCTTTCGTTTGACAACAAACGGCTATCTATACTGGCCGCCAGTCTCACGCGTACATCTGCGGGTGCGCCAACAGTGGACCGAACATCTACCTGCGGCCAGCGCGATCCGCGACATTCGCATTGTTTGCGCAACGAAGGAAATGCCGCACGGCGGTTTTACCACAACAAAGTTTTTCAATATCTACAATTTTCGTCCTGTATGGAGGAAAGAGGACAAGGAAGGGACCGCCTCCTGGCAGGCATTTGGGCTGGAGACTCTTACGAAGACCACAGGCACGATCGCTTCTCAGTAGAGGAGGGAACATTGTAATCGCCATGGGTGTATGTTGACGAAGTTGAGGAGCTTCGAATGGCCCCGCAATGGTCCATGATGTACAACGATAACATGTGGGAGTAGGACCGATGAATTAATGGGCTTATTCTATTCAGAAACCCCGTTATTGTGAATAACCCGGGTTTCTACCAAAGCTGTTGTTGAGAAGCCCTGTTATCGTTCGGTGAGGGCAAGTCCGGCGCCGGCCGCTGACACTGTTCCAATTTTACCACGCACACTGAATCAACAGGGTGTATTGTGCACCTGTTCATGACACGCTTACCACTCGATTATTGACTGCTATGGCCCTCTCGATTGACAAGGCCGGCATGCGCGTGAGTGTAGTGGGCGTGGGCAGGAAACAGATGCAGCGATCCCACCAGGTGCGCCTGTCATATCCCATAAATGTGAGCTGAGTCGTTACAGGATGTGAATATGACCATCTAGACACGCAACTTCAATAACATCACCTTAACATATACATTACATTCTTCAGAATCAGACTACCTGAGTCCAAGACCACCCTGTTCGGTATCTGATTATTTCATTTGGAACATGGAGCACCTATGTATTGCAATTATGTAGTGGTTTAAGATCATGCAATGGGACATGTTCCTCGGTTGTGACCTTCCTGACGGCAGACCCCGCAACGGCGACAGAGAGAACGGCTACTGCCTCCTGCCTGAATACCTGCTCCTCCTCGGGTAATCAAGCTGATTGGGCTTGCAATGACGGGGTAATCAAGCTGACTTGCACCTTGAAATGTAAGGACATTGAAATGGTCAGCAGAGTATGCAGCATGTGGATTTGGAAAAGAGAACGCAAAATAGTCAGCCATGGCAGAAAGTGGGAGACGTTGACCTTCTAGCACAACAACAGCCTGTTCTTAAATATCTCCCCTTGCAGAATGACAAAAGAAGGCTCATGGCACATATCGGGCTTCAAATCTTACGTCGAGAGGCAGGACGAACACAGAGAAAATCAATTGAATTAACGAAGTCATATTTCTGTAGAACATGTTCCTGCACGACCTAGAAGTCAATGCATCTTCAGCACAAGAATAAAGAGCAAGTGAACAGTCACATACCATACTCATGTTCTTGAGTTTGCCGTCGCTTGCTCACCAAGCCCACCCTCTCAAGGTATGTTCCTGCACCATCTAGAAATCGATGTGTGGTCAGTACAAGAATAGAGTGTAAGACAAACAGCTTACCCTCATTCCACCCCCATATTTCTGAGCTCGCCGTCGCTTCTTGAGCTCGATGATGGATCAAACTTGCCCTGCTTAGACAAGTTCCTGTACAACTACGATTCAATAAGTCTTCGATACTGAAACAATGGGAACATGAACCGCTTACCCCAAATGCTTTCCCCATATTCTTGAGCTCCCCGCCCATCAAGATAAGGCTCTCCCAGTTGAAATCACCGTTGCGGTCCATTGAGATAGTGGCCCTTCAAGAGATCACTGCCTTCCGAAACTGGAGTGCCTGTTCAATGAGTTCCCCTTGCTGCTATGAATGAGCATGATCAACATACATACCATTTCAGATGCTCTTCTCTCAATGTTGTTGTCTCATTATCGATTGACAGGAATGCATCATGTTTTCTTTCCCAGCTGGTGATCACAGAGACTTTCCTGGTTAAAATTCAAGAGTTCCTTGCGCCGAAAGCCATCATCCAAGACTATTGTTGCGCAGTGACTCTCTGCATTTCTTTCCCCTAGCCTCGAGCTAGAAAATCTAAAGATAGCATTTCGGAAATGATGTTATTCGTGACCGCGATTAGTATGAACTCCGTGTCGGAACCTGCGATTCATTACGATTCACTGTGATATGTACTAATGTATCGAACAGCTGTCATGTGAAGGGCCATACATTCTACCTGGCACTACATGAGCGTAGTACTGACCTAATGATGCTGCCTGAATTTCTCAGACAGCCCCTTCCAGATCTGTGGTTCCGTTCGCTCCAGTGCCGCTGGGTACACCCACCCGGCTCACTGTGGACCATTTGGCTCGTTTGTTGCAGATTTTATGGTCCCGCCTCCGAGTCATTTGTGTTGCATCCAATGTGCGGTCACTACCTTGTTTCCGCCTCCGTCGATCTCGCACTCTTGGGTTACGTATGCCACAATAGGATGGGGGTTCGGGTTAGTGATAGCCTACGACTAGTCCATAACTAGGATTACGACACATTCTGACGACCACGCGGAACCGCTGAAGAGCCGTTGGACTCGGAAGCATGCTCAGAAGCGACAAGATAGGGCCGCGTCTCAAGTTCGTCACGGTCCTCTCAGTTAATAGTTATGAAACTTCGAGAAGAACGCTCTTTCAGCTTTTTGGGGGATTTTCCGAGTCCCTACTATCTCACCATCCTGGCATCACCATGATGGCGCCCGCCATGAATCTTCGATCATCGATTAGTGTGCTGTCTTACCACTGTGACCGCGACCCTGCATAGTAAACCACCATCCGTTGACTCCTCTTGGCAACTGGGGCGACGAACCATGTTCGACGCACCCCCCTCCTCAGGCCTCGAGCTGCGGAAAGTTGTCTGTCTCGAATTGACAAAGCGCGACTCAGGTGCTTGCATGACTCCAAAGCTCTGGTGGCAGCGGCATAAGAGCATCACCAAGTAGATTGTTTTCGCAGCCTCAACAAGTTGTTTCCCAGTGATCGATGCACCGCGTTCTTCAAATTCCTGAGCTCACTGTCATAATTTTTAACCAAATCTCCGAAACATCCAATAAACCTCAAGTTGACCTTCTGCATACCGCGCTCGTCTGTCGAGTCTGGGGGGAACCTGCCTTGAACGAACTGTGGGGGAAATTTCAGGACAAGCTTCTTCCCCTTGTTCACTGTCTCCCAGCCGATCTATGGGCGATCAGTAACCGCGTTATTGTAAGAGATTGCCAGCTCATGGCCTGCTCATTACTCAGACGGAATTAGAGATTTTCTAGGGAATTGTCGTCAGACGACTGGGTTCGATACCTTGTCAACACAAGAAGAATTCGGTGTTTGAACCTCGCTTGCGACCGCAGGACTCTCATCATCCACTCCGATATCTGGCTTCACTCTCAAGTTCTAAGAACATTCCTGCTGGGCCCTCAATCTTCTTTTCGAGATACCTTCCCAAAGCTCGAAGCCTTCTTCTATGATGACCGACATCATGAAGCTATTGGCCTGTTGCGTGCCCCATGTATGAGGCTCATAACTCGAGAACCAGGTCGGATCATGGGGAGCGTTGCGTTTTCCTCCGGAATTGGAGAACAGGTTTTCATCCAACTTTGTCGGTTGCCCCGCCTCCATTTCCTTTCCATCACTGACCATGGATATGTCTCCAGCACACCGTCGCCATCGTTCTTGGCACCTATTACTCATACTGAGGTGGTGGGGCCGCATGACCTTGTCACTGGCTTTGTCCAGAGTCTCCTGGTGGCACAAAGCACATCATCAATTCAATCATTAAAACTTCGATATGTTGGCGGTTCCATCGAGTTGGGAGAACTGTCGGAATTAACAAAACAGATCTGCAATTGCTACACTGGTACCCTCTCACACTTCACAATCCAATCCGACGAGATCCACATTGCAGATTTCGCCGATTCGAATGACACAGATACTGTGACTGGTATCGATCTGCTAACAGCAACCGCCGCGATCGTAGCTCCGCTTCTGAAGCTATCTCACCTGAAGGGCCTCAAAATAGACTTTCCATTTGCTTCTTACCCGTTCGACATTGCGTTTTCCTTACAAATATCAAACTACTGGCCTAATCTCACAGAACTGGATATCAATAACCATAATGTTCCAGATAAGCTCTGTGACTTGGACCTGTTGAGCATGGTGGTGCTGGCTGTTGCCTTGCCACAGCTCGTTCTGTTGAATGTCCCTTTTGTTTCCGGCTCTAGCCGGCTTCCTACCACCCCCCCTGGACAAAACCTGAGCCTAGAATGCCTAGGCAATGCCCAAGGTGGCCTTGGTGGGAACCATGAGATCTCGAGAATAGCCGAGTTCATTTACCGAGCTTTCCCGGGTCTCATAACAATTCGCTGGCAAGATGGCCAGTGGTCACCCGTTTATCGACTGGTGGTAAAAAAACAGGGAAAGAGAGGTGCGTTGGCTCATTCATAGAACATGCACATTTTTCTGAATCTTCTATATTGTCAGGAAAATTTCACCCCAATGCTTGATAGCTGATTACTATTTTTCGTCGTGGTTTTTCAATCCGCCACGTTCGGTAACTTGAAGGCCTACTACCTCCCCCTTCCTGATTCCGATGTAGACCAATGTTATCATAAACGAGATCCAGCGCAGGTTCAACGTGTCGAACATCTTTGTGCCATCCACTACGGCTCGCTTAGTAGGAATTCAAAGTTGGTCGGAGGCCGCGCTTGGGAGTCCCGGCTAGTGACCTTACAGCTTCTGCTATACCCCGCTGTAGTATGCACATGGTGCGCGTTTACTTGTATCACCCCTGACACTTAGTCTGACCGGACGACCAGACTCGGAGTGTTTTAAAAGGTACACATAGTATGATCAATGTCCAGGAAGACGGTGACACTAGTGCCTGATTCAGAGACTGAGAGAGTAAGAGCTGCTGAACCGCCTGCCATGCAGATGGCTATCCGATTTGAAGGGAGCTCCATCTATCCAAAATATCCAGTGACCGCCGTTCTGGAGATACTCAGGTTCGCACGTTGGTGCCTTTTCCGGGCATGACTTCTTTGGATACTACCGTCGTGACTGCCCGCAGCCGCAGTATTAGGTTAGAAATATTCCGAATGAAGCCCTCGCATACTAACGAGTCTCACCTTGTGGAGGGGCGGTAGGGCCTTCGGGTAATCCAGCTGTAGCTTTTAAACCCCCCCCCCCTACTGTCTATCGGGGGATGGCTGTCGCTGTTGAAGGCGTGAACATTGGGAAATGCTTTCAGAAAAGTAGAAAAACCTTGTTCCCAACGGCGCGTGAGGCCCTTTCGCTCCAGAACCTAGTGGCCAACTTTTCTGTCGCCTTCTGCAGCTTACTCGGTTTGGTCCCGTAAGCTCCCTTTGTGGTAGAAAGCACTGATAGTGGATTTGGTGGTGG
Organism: Tephrocybe rancida; assembly: GCA_018858115.1. NCBI lineage: Eukaryota > Fungi > Basidiomycota > Agaricomycetes > Agaricales > Lyophyllaceae > Tephrocybe > Tephrocybe rancida. The sequence goes on from JABCKT010000156.1 coordinate 29,830, forward strand.
CAACAGGGGAGGAAGTTTGCAAGGCAGATCCTCGAAGTCGCAGCTTGGTGCAATAGATAGGAATGTTCTCATGTAGAAAGAACACTACAAGGGGGAAAAAAGTGTTACAATAGCGCAAATTACTCACCGTTCTCATCGCAATTTCGCGTTTGAGTCAGAGAACGCCGCGTAGTCTAATCAAGCTCAGGGAACGAGCACAAAGGTTCGAAGTTCTCTGTGATAAGGAGAAAATAAAGAGCCCAGGAAACTAGGAGGAGCGAGCTCTGCGGCCCCGACACTGCCAGTTGCACGGGTCGTGGTTGATTGGTTGGTTCGGATGAATCATAGTACTATGTATTAATGGTATGTCACAGTATGGCGGCTCATGCAGTGATCGATGATCAATGTAAATTATATGTTCAGATCCGGGCCGTACCACTGCTGGCACGCGAACTTGCCGTTAGCCGCACACCTCATCATCTTGCCCTTATCCTCAACTGTCTTCAACTAAATTTCATGTCTTTTACTGGTGGGCACTGTCATCGCAATCGTTGTATTCTCGAATTACTCATCAGGATATCTATTCTATTTCGATGACAAAGTACGTCATACAAGATGGAGGAATTCCATGAAAACTTGAACTTCGAGATTAGAAGCAGTATTCATTGTATTGATAGGCATTTATAGCGAACGAGTTTTGGCCAAGGTGGATGGAAGTGTCTACCATCACCGGAATACCAACGAGCGTGGTTTCTTCAGATTAACACCGTTCGTATTCTTATTCTTCTTAGTAATGGTGCAGAACGGACGTCGCTAATCTACATACCTTTAGCACTGGTATCATTTGATATGGAATGCTATTTCCTGAGTCCTTTTCTATCAAATCCGCCCGTCGGATATCGCCTCGTGAACACCATCGGTCACAGTTACCTTCCAACTGAACGCGGCCACGGCTTGACGCCCTTATCATTGAAATTACCACGACCACGACTGCCGCCAGCTACATACCCCATACACCTCGAGAAGGAGTGACCACGTGAGTGTTTAGTGTCTGTGTTCTTTGGCGCCCCATGATTGATTTGCTCTAGATTCGCGCCTGCTTCAACCGCGTCCTTAGGCTAGACTGAGAAACATAATTTTCCCTTTCTCGTGACGCTAAGCCGGTACTGCAACGAACGCGATATGCATGATGATGTCAGTTCTGTTTTCCTTCTCACACCGCTCGACTTCTCATCCAGTTGCCCTCCAAACCGTTCGATGCAGAGATTCAAGTCCATGACTATGATTGGTTATCTTCTGCAATGTGTCTTACTAGGCTTCATCATGCCCATATTTCTTGAGCAATACTTCAAGCAACTCGACCTCCAACTTCAGCTTGAGTTCAAACATGGCCACCAAGAAGTCCTCCTGCTGAAAATAGGTGGGATACCATTTGTTCAGCTTAGGCAAGCCCGCAGCCTAGTAACGCCAGGCCATGTTAACGGTAAGTTTTTTCTGGAAGGAATTTCAGTTGCTCACGCTCAAATCAATGCAGGCGACTCCTATGGCAATGGCCTCCAATGTGTCCTGTGCTTGCAGCCAGCTCACCATCAATCCTTCATCAGCCACTGCCCAGGTTCGGTAGTACTGGAACCTAGCCATGTAACCCATGTCCTCTTCAGACGCGGCTGCCAGATAACGCCGGTACTGTTCAATTGTGAGCGGCTTTTGGACTCTGTAGTAAACCTGCTCACGAAAGGGACCAATGATACTGATCCCGCAACGGCGTCGGGGGGGTTGTGATCTTTGTCTTGAGGTCGAAACAAGCAGGGAATATCAGGCGCAACAGAGTCGCCACCCCGATCGGCAATTTCAAGCTGATCGTTTTCCATGGTAAGCGAAGTCTACTCTATCGGAGAGCGAGCTTGGACTCAGTTTGAACAGTATGAACCTGTTTTAACGCTTAGTAGTGCTAAGTACTACGTTCAAAAACTCACGGTCCATCAAACTGACTCGGCGTTCCTGAAGGAGAATTTCATCCTTGTCATCATGCATCATGTCCAACTTGAAAACCGCCACCCAAACTGATGGTATTAATATTATACTGCGCGCCGGCAGCGCAAAATATTCGCCCATGAATTCGCGAGCTCAGATCTGAACTGAGCCTGCCATTCGTCTGACTCGTCACGCGCAGCCCTTCACCGAGGGGGTCTGAGTCATGTGAGATTCTGAATCTCATACTAAAGGAGCGGCCTTTCAAGTTCAGGTAAGCAAGTGCTATTCTTCCTCTCCAGAAATGCATAACGTTCTTCAGATTCCTGAGCTTGTCACGGCGCTGTTCGAAAGCCTCTCTAAAACGTCATCCACCCCAACCATTGACCTACTGCACGCTGCCCTCGTTTGCCGCACGTGGGGGTTGCTTGCCTTGGATGAGCTGTGGGGAAAGCACCAAGATGCCATCCTTCCACTGTTCCGCTGCCTTCCGCCCGACGTGTGGAAGGTCAACAGACGCACTATCGTGAGTTTACAAAATTACAGCTGCAGGAATACTTACCGAACTGCTCTAGAAACTTTCCAGGGATCCATCCGTTGACGATTGTGCTCGATTTCTTACCTATGCTAAACGAATGACCGGCTTAAACCTCGGAGTTATTGAGTGCAGAAGCGCCATCACTTCTAATGATTTCCTTCTTGCCAGTGAGACCTTAGGAACACTCCTTGTGGGACCTCGTAAATCCATGCGGGAAACCTTCCCTAAGCTCCGCGACTTCTATTACCACCACCAGCACCAGGAAGCCATGGGCCTCCAAGCTCGCGCCCCAGACACACCCGCCGCGGCTTCATCTCCTTCGTTTGTTACGCTGAGTCCTTCCAAAACCATCGCAGAATCCTGGATATTTCAGGCGGGCAAGGTCGCATTTCCCTCTGGTATAGAGCAACGCATATTTTTGGAGCTCTGTGTGTTACCACGACTGCGATTGCTTAGCATTACCAATGTACCTGGTACTGATTTGGTCATGCTTCCTTGGCCCCTGTCCCTCACCGCCCCATTCTCCTTGCTTGAAGTAACCGGGTCACCCGAGTTTCTCGAATGTTTTGTTCAGAGTCTCGTACGGGCATCGAGCGTGTCAGCACTCCAGCTGGTGAGGCTCAGATACTCTAATTCTACAGTCAAGGCAGACCAGTTGGCCAGCTTGTGTGAGCAGATCGGTCGCAACTATACTCATACCCTCACCCATTTGAGCATCCATTCGGATGGGGCCGACTCTGGCGAGGATGAACTTATCACTTGGAGCGTTAAACCACTTGCGGAAATTTTGACTCCTCTCAAGCGGGTGGCTTGCCTGGCAACTCTCGAAATTGACCCTCCCCGTGGTTCCCATCCCCTGGACGCAACGTTTATATCACAGATCCCCAATGTTTGGTCCAATCTGACGAAACTTACCATCAGTTACATGGATCTTCGGGGGGTGACTGGTGAAAGGAGTCAAGGAATGAATCTCCCTGATTTGTTGGGCGTGGTCAACTTAGCCATTGCCCTGCCCCAGCTCACACACCTGAACGTTCCATTTGTCTGCGTGACTGCCCACCACCTTCCGACGCAGCCTCCGGGACGAAACGTGCATCTTGTGTCTCTAGGCGCCCCTCACGGAGTGATCGAACTTGAAGGGAGCCCAGAGATACTCCACGTAGCGGAATTTATTGCCCAAGCTTTTCCTGCTCTCGTCACTCTTCAATGGATAAGTGACGTTGGGCACGGCCAGTGGGCAACAATCCAACACCTTGTGCAGCATCGCATCATGCGAGAACGGCGAAAGGGTAAGCTGCACCTTTGTCTTATTGCACAATCTTGCTTAGATCCGAGTCCCCTAGTGGAACTGGAATCAGTGGCTTCCGCGCTCAGTAACACAGCGACCTTCGCGGCAATGAGCACAAACTCGCACAGCATTGGGCCGGAGTTTGGGGTACATAAGCGGACTAGGGATGCGATACGGTCGTTTAGGAAGCTACTGCCGCTTTAGCCTGAGACTGCTGGTAGAAGTTTATTCAACGTAAGCTACCCAACTTAAAATACTCCGAGTCATATGCAATGATCAAATATCTTTTCATCATAAAACTTGCATAACATGGATTATTGGAAAGATTTAAGTACATTCGAATACTTAAGTTTCAGACCAATAGGTTTTGCCGCAGCATTTTCCACTGAGTTAGTGCAGAAGGTCGAACCTGAGTATCGATGCAAAAACCAACCAATCTGTTCCGCGTCATGACAACCTCGCCCCGGGGAATTGGACCATTATTGAGTATTCTCTCATCCCGGGCCTGTCACGGTACTGCCCTTTCCAGGAGGCTCCTGCTCAAAATCAAAGACGTCGAACAGGAGTTGTTAGCAAAAAAAGTGCCCCGATCGCCTCGACTAGTAATGCTTTGAACCATGACGCGGATTTCAAGGGGATTTCGAGGTCACGGTAGATTTGTTCATCCTGGAGGAAGTTTAAGTTGAACTTATTCAACGCGTTAACGACTCGGACCAAATTTATAGTACGACATCATGAATTTATTGATGATTTTGACGACCATCATGTGGATGGCATCACAGTCAGCTGGGTCAAGATCAGAATAATTACATTTTGTGATGGGGGACAACAAGTTGATGATCCACTGTACCCTCAGGCTAGCACCCACTGTCTCGACACTCGACACTCGAAACGTGCAACAGCTCAATCCACTTCCACTTATTTTTGGGCTATGTCTTCAAACATATCAGTGCGATCGACGCCTCCTGCGAGAGGCCCGACAGCCGGACCGTTACCTGGACTTACCTTGCCAAACTCCATCATGATGCACAGACGAGCGTCGCACAATCCTCTCATGAGGTGATTACCCAGGCCTTCCTTTATGTTCGTCGATAGTGGTTTCATTTGACCTTCGCTGACCCTATCTTCAGTCCAAGCCCTTTTTTTTGCGGCTGCGGCGGAGCATATCACGAGTTGCTCATTGACCGTATTTCAGAGGCAAAATCGGCCAAAACTTTCGTCAAAATGATAGGGGAGCTTCTCGGGGCCTTTACACCTTTTGTGGTTGCGGCATGCACACTCTCAATGAGCCTCTTTCCAACAAAGCTTTCGCCCAGATTTTGGCGGACGGGGAAAGACAACTGAATGTGATTCTAGTAAGAGTTTGCAAGGTCTTTCCTGGCGAGATATGTTAACCAAGTATCAATCAGTCTTCCTCGCCATCAGACACCGTAGCAGCAGCGAAAGTAGTTATAAGGCCAGTCCTCGAGTGTCTGCCTAGAGCAAGGAGCCAAAGCACGAGGATCAGTTCTACGTGAGTCAGTTCTCCTTTAAAGCACGTCTTCACCTGTCTCATCACCTCCAACAGGAAACCCGGTGTACCAGCATGCTCGTACCTTTCCTAGTACTCTCGATCGTGAAGACCTTGTATAACAACTCGATTCATGAGAGCCCGAGCCCGAGCCGTCGTGATAATCGAGCATACTCCTCCATTACCGAAACACCGTTCAAAGTAAGTTCTCATCATCCTTTTCAACTCAGATTACCAGTTCAACGACTTCAGGTTGCCATTCTGCTCCAGTACGATTCTCTCTATTGTTTCCCTCTCGTCAGTAAGCATCTTGTGGGAAATTGTATAACGAGTTACCGTACTAATTGAGATGTTGCCGCCTGGCTAGCCTACGCGTGGTGGGAGCCTCGTGCTCAAAGCGCGTTCAAATTTGAGGATATTGCAGACGTCTATGTCAATATTAGAATGGAGACGATGCAACGAGCATGATAGGAGTGCATAGAATGAAAGAGGAATGACTCTTCCCTCTGAGAATTGCATGGGCTATTGGATCGATTTAGCTAATCAACGTCCATAGCCAGAACAATGCAATGGGCTGGTTCGCGACACGCGCTCCTCAGATCGAGCCGCAACGTTTTCCAGGAAGTGTGGACTATGCATCTAAACCCATGAACCTTCTGAACGTCTCTGCCACGCAAGACAATATCTCAAACTTTCCCTACCATCGTGCTCGGGTTCATAGTCAACTGTATGAAGATGACTGCTGCTGCTGCTACCATACACCTTTCAAGATGGTGTTTGTTGCTGTCACATACCCAACATCTGACGAAGCTCATTTTGAAGTCCCACCTTGCCAAGCTCATGATTGACTGTTTCCCCTTCGCTCGCCAGAGCCACTAAGCCAACGAACTATTTTACCTGCTTCGCACGCTCTGCCGAGTCATTGGTGGGGGTGGGCGTAGATGTGAGAGCTGCTATACTCTGCGGTGTTGCCTTTGCCCAATCTGCTGGAAGGCCTCAAGCGTCATCTTGTGTCGCCCGCGTCGTCTTGTGTCGCCCGATGGCTGCGTGCAGGACGTGATTAACGGCCCCAATACGCATGATCCATTTGGTTCCTCATCCGACCTACTTCATGCAACCCCTTGCACTCGAGGAGGCCCCGAGTTGGGTTCGCAAGGTCTTTGAACGCATCGACAATCTCACTCCTGGCTTTCTCGCCCCAACACTTGGTATGCACGTCCATCTTTGCTGACCATCACCCTACTCATACAGCCCTTCGTTTACTGGGGAGAGCTGGTGGATGGGTCACTCCGAGCTCACAAAAGCTATGATCGCTATTGGGCCTTCGGAACAGAACTTCAAACTCGGTCTAACATGTTGTATCACGCCCACTCGTACTTTTAGCGAACTGCCCAGCAGTCGTGGTCCACGAGATCGAGCGTTTCTTTGCACACAACCATAATTCGTAGCCTGTCGCGAATACATGATTATATTATGTGATACCCAAACTGAAAAATAGAAAATCGGACAATCGTAAGCAGGACCCGGGTCTGGTAACTCTGGTTCATTCAAGTTACAGAGCCTCCCATCCACCGCGCAGCTCGTCGTTCCGAAGGCTGGTGTGCCTACACCCACAACCTGGATATGGGCAAAACCATGTATAAATTGGTCCGTGGGTGTTGTATCTCCTCACATGTGTCGTTGCTGCCGAGTGAGGTGATACCGGCGGAGCAATGCCAGCGACTTTTCGAGGTTTAATAGCGCGCGAGTAGCATCTGCGATCGAGGAAATGACCACAGCGAAGCTCGAAGGTACTAGTGGAAATGGTCTGGCTGCATGACGCGCACATGGGGTATGCAGCGTCTGTGATAAGTTGCTCGTCGCCCAATTTAGGCAATCCTTCCACCATGCGGTCGCGCTGATCAGAGGATTGAGAGTGGTGATGTGGGAGCGAACTGTGAGAGGTCGTTAAGCGGTCTGAGAAGTAGCCGGGGGGTCAGTTAGACAAAAATCAGAGATTGGAAGATGGGCACACCTCGAAAAGAAATTTGAACGGCGCTTTCTGGAGCTCCAATAGCTTCTAGGAGTCCCAGAATCGTGGATGTAGCTTTCCGGCTTGTTGTATACAAGTGAATCGACTCGAATGCAGTAGATATGGCAAATGGAGGCGACCAGAAGTGACCGTCCACGTCTTCAGCCCTACTACTAGGAGCTGGTCGGACACTGGGTATCCTTGAGTCATGCCAATATCATCGAGTCATAATGCATAATTGTTCGGAATCCTTCCATCGAGTCCTTCTTCAGTAACCGCTGCGCCTGATGAGGTGCGCCTAAGTCAGAGCGGGAAGTTGGCTGCTCGAGGATCTTGGTTTTCGACGATGGGTATGCGTTCGACCCCCTGCACCAGGCCTAGAGCCCCCCCGCGATGTTATTCTCCGCAGCGGCGGTTCGGGGATACTGGTGGAACAGAGCTTGCAGCATGTGGCACTGAGGGGCACAGTTGGGCGCACAGAGGCTTGTTGTATGTCGGAAGGCAAGGAGGTGGTAGTGAGTCTTATTATGCGGCCGTCAAGCAGCAACAAGGGTGCGAAGGGAGCGCCTTCGAGAAGAATCTAGGTAAACTCAGCATTGTAAAGAGCGCCGCAGCCCTTCAAATCGCACCTTCGTATAATCAGGGAAGTTTGCCATAGTTCCTCGAAAAGAAATTTGAAGGCTGCTTTCTGTAGCTCTTTGCAAATGAAGGCGACAGAAGTGACCGTCCACGTCTTCAGCCCTAGAGCTGGTCAGACAGTGGGTAGAATTGAGTCATGCAGCCAAAATCATCGAGTCATCATAATGCACAATTGTCCGGCCGGCTTGAATTCAGCAGCAGAGAGTCATTCACCCCCAAGTGACTTGAACTAGCCTGGGTCTCCCAGGCAGAGTAGATACTGCGATCGAACCTCCGCAAGCTCTGGATATCCGACAACTCTGAGTTAGAATAAGTTTTGAAGTAAGCACACCGCAGACGAGGTAGAAGTTGCGAAACTCCCCTGATTCGGCGGCGTGGATCTGGTGAGGATCAAGCTAACTTCCAGCCAAGGTGACCTGGGATCCGGAATCAAAGACATCGTGATTTCCACACCACTATTAGGCACACTGTCGAGGCGGTGCTTGGTTCGTGCATGAGATTTGTGTTGTCTTGGGATGATGTTGCTGTATTTAGCCTTTTGTACTATGAATATCATTGAAACCTGATCATCACAGTGGATGTGACCCTCGGATATCCCGTAGTGCTTACTGCCACGGTGAGAAATTGAGAATCAATTAACGGTACTTAGGTGGCACCGCTCTACCGTTGAGTTACATGATAGCGTATATGATGGTTGTTCGAGTCATATATCATCTAAATCACGGTGTAGTAGTGAGTCAAGTGACAAATCACACCGTACGACAAACTCAGGCTTGACTATTGCTAACAACAACTTGAATTTGGCAAACACTCGAGCAAGACATACGTACGGTCCTTCTCTGAGATCTGAGACCTGAACACACCACCCTTCACTTGCTTCTTGGCTACGTTTAAGCTAGTCCGTCATCTCAGGCCAGGACTACCGTGACTCGATTTAGCCTTACGGTGCGACCCCGAAGTAATGTACACACTATAACTCGAACTTGGTGGATAATGCTAATGAATCTCGCAGACTAGGCCTAGTACATCGCATCACGCAAGTTCGAGTCGACGTATACAGCCATTGTTGCGTCCTCTAAAAACTCAACTCTCCAACAAACCTGCTATCCGTGCAGAACTCTTGTACATTCTGATAGTGAAGGCCCCACCGGCATTGCCTATGGGGTCTCGGCTCATCCAGGCGCACTGCGGCTCATCGCTTTCGCTCGAGGTACTTGACCTCGTTCTCCATTACCTCTCAAGGCCCGAGCTTCTCCTTTCCCTCAGCGTCAGTCATGTGTTCCACGATGTTGCTAAAAGGGTGCTATACCATACCATCGAAGGGCTTGATCCAGTCCAATCCATCACTCTTCTTATCAAGCTAGACCGCGAACCCACATTGCAACACTTAGTGCGAAAGCTCGCCATCGATTGGGCGCCATCACCACAGAATCCCAGTCAATCAGAGCTTATCCCCACGCAAAATCTCTACCGTCTATTACACCGTGTCCTGACCAAGCTCAAAGGACTAACAATATTATCAATCGAGTTGCCACGTACAGGAAGCCAAATCTGGATTCTCGACCATTGCACTTTCGACTTGCGCCACTTCTCCACCTCCATGCCATGTAATACCCGCCTTGCCCAGTATCTGAACACACAGTTGTCTTTGACTGATTTGACGCTGCGTGGGTGTCAGCAAGGGGGTAATTTTGAGGTTCTTCGCACATCTCTCCCGAAATTATCTTTGCTTCGCATACCCCATGGGTGCCCAGAAATGATTTCGTCTCTAGTTGAAGGCCGACCGGTGCAAGTGGCTGCAATTGCACTTCATGCCACAACTTCAGTAGAATCTATGAAAGCCTTGTCGCTGTCTGCAGCATCCATGCGGCGACTCAGCATCATGTCCTTTGACCCAACAGTACAGGACTACCTTTTTCATGAGCTTTCAAGGCGCTTTCCTCATCTTGAGGCCCTTCATCTGGTGCTGATGGCATCAGAGTACACATATGTGAGCAGTGTATATTTATGTAGTTTCAGGCGGAACGTTAATGGGTCATAGGAGGTATTATGTGCTACGGGTCCATTGCTTGCCCCCTTTAAAGCATTGCAGGTATTTGACATAGTTTCTCATCCTGTAGACGATTCATCATTGGTGTAGTATCTCACCTTCATGGCTAAGACGAAGCCTGACCTTCAACCACATGAAAGACAGGCTATTGCCCAGATTTGGCACCTATCGTGTCCCACGCTCAAGACCATTATTCTTCCCAGTGGTCATGTGTGGTTCGCAGCAGATGGGCAACCTCGAATTAGTGCGTAAAGGGGAGATATCTTTGATTAGATACTGCGGGGATCAGCCGAAAGTTCCGATGAGAAAATTGTATTTTGATCATATTAGTAATAGACTCAGCTACAAAATCACAGAGAAAATCAGGAACATATATTCAATAAGATCAGACATATGTTCACAATTGTATCGTCGCACAAATTGAGACATATGATCAATAAGTTCAGACACTCCTACATGATCTTATGAGGGGTGATTTGGCACCAATATGGTTGACCTAAGTTTTCTGTTCAAATTCTGAACCTATCGAGGAAAAGATCACAGAGAAAACATCCAGTAAGATTTATGCTCACTTGTTGGAACTTATCGTGATCATATTCATCGATATGTTCCGCATCTGATCAATGGAAGTATTGCAGAACAATTTTCCAATATGTTCGCAATACATATGTTCGCAATACTACGATCGATGGCGAAAGGGGGTAGTGACATCATAATCACAAACGCGTCAATACGCGTGGACTCCGAGTCTATACCACTCTGTAGGTAAATCCATCTGGCAAGATCGACTATCGAGGTTGGAGCGACTACAGCTATGTATATGAAGCGACGATCTCTATTACCGCTAGGCGGTAATAAGCATGTCCAAACACAAGGGGGGGGTGGCCATGGATTTGTCGCAATGTCACGGTGGTAGTACTACTACTAAAAACTTCGATCTCACAGGCTCCGTCATAGATGATCATGATAAGCTTGGTCGAGCTATCAAAACTGTCAGAATGGATTATCAAGCCAAACAACATGAGACATATGTAGTAGATGTGACGTATGACAGTACGAACAACGCAACACGCATGGGTCCAGGATATATAGATAAACGCAGACACAGACCCACAATCACATCAGTAGTACACAGGAAGAATACAAGTCCCCATTTGAATCAACTGTACATGCATACATGACATCCTTGGATTTAGATACAGAAGTAGTACAATATACACATGGAAGGCATTGGCAATATACACTCGGAAACGCAATACATATATATATTAGATGATTTGACTAGACCTAGATCAAGACTGCTTGTCCATCACTGTTGAAGGAGGCGCGGAATGGGGGGGTTGTTCACGAGCACTGGTAGAGCCTTCACCAACTGTGGCCTGATCCAGAGTGCGGTGAGACCCGGCCACAGCCTGCGCGGAGGAGCTACCAGGCGCGGCGTAGGGGTTGGGGTGCTCAGAGTTTTGGATCGGGTAGGCATCCCGATGGTTGCCAAACTGAGGTGGAGGGACGTGTTGGCCAACATCTGCCGGGTGCCTCCATGGATTCCACGATAAGTCATTTGTAGAATCCGGAACTGGCTGTACAGGGGGCTGATCGTGAAAGGGGTTGAGAGCGGAATTATATGGGGATCTTGCCCATGTGTATGGAGGCACGATGCTGGGATCTTGAGAGCCATGATTGATATTGAACCCACGCGCGGGGAAGGCATCAAATCGCTGCATAGACATGGGTCCGGGCCAACTTGGGTAAGCTTGATTGTATTGGCTATGATTCTGTGGTGGAGGTATGGGAAACGAAGATGCGTGGCGTTGTTGATTATGACCAAATCCTGCGGCCGAAGAGCTGAGTCCCGTGTATCCATACCCGAAAGGTGGATGACCATAGCCCTCTGCAAATTGACCAGGTCTGTGCAACTGGTTCTGAGACCTGGACATAGGCTGTGGAATGAAACGATCACGATAAGGTGCCATAAAGGGCGAAGGGCGATTGGGGCCAGTATTATCCTGGGAGTTCGAATGATTCACCTCGGCACTCTCAGGCTCGCGGCCAGACTGAGAGATGCCTGATAGTTGTTGCACAGGGCTAGCAGTTTCTGGGTCC
>JABCKT010000157.1:0-41640 GCA_018858115.1 Tephrocybe rancida
CCCCATCGTTAACTCCAGACTCCATATCATTTTGAACGATTGTCTTCAAAATCGAGTGGAGGAGGGTATCGAGACTAACTCGCCGACTCACATGGAACATCGATGCCGATAGTTATCTTATCTTAGATTACCTTCGCAAATCATCCATGATCTGACGAATCATGTCAATGATATCTTCCTCTTTCAGTGGTTAAAATGAACCGTTTACATAAGTATATTATCGTATGCAAAGACAAGGAAAAGTATGCTGGAGATGTTTGGTGCGTGTCTAGAGTCTAGTGAAAACCATTATGTAACTATGAAAACAAATGTGATGTATGCTGCCAACGAGAGCTCGTGGACGAAACGAAGCGGAGTTGATGAGTACAGATGTCAACGGCCAGAATTATGCGTAAGATGGTGGGCCTAAAAACAATCAGTTTCATGGAAACCAACAGCAGTCGAAGGGAGCTTACCAGGCGACGCCGTAGACTGGAGGACGCCAATCAGCGAGGCCTTATCTTCCTCGGTGAGATGGTCCGCGAGGCGCATGAACCCATCCATCGTCGCTTTTCGATCTTCCTTGGTCAACTCAATCAAACGGCGCATGAGGTGGTCGGTCTTGAGTTGAACAATTGCTTGGGAGATGTCAAGCTTCTCAAGCGCTTCTGCAAGGTCGCGATATTCGGTATTTGCTTCGGGTGGCACTAAGGAATTCAATAATCGCGTGCGGTACTCCACGGAGGAATCAGGTGAAGCTTCTGCGATGTCTGCAAGAGCTGCAGATTTGGCAATGCGGGCCCGGGCAGCCCAGTAGAAATGACGACGAGCATTTTTCCAAACAGCTGGCTTAGCACAGCCCTTGGCTTCCATACGGCCGGTGCGACTGGGAAAATAGAGAATCAGCACGGGCTCCGTAAGGCCGAGGTCGAATGAAAACTTACTCGTGAAGGTCGGCGTAAAGAAGGGCAATTTGCTTATAGGTAGGCTGCAGGAGCGTCTCCCGCTTGGTAAGTTCTGCAGCTGCCGTCGCCCTTTGGTCCGCTGTCTTGGAGGCGTCCTTGCTATCGCGTTTGAGCGAAGCATATGTTGAATCAAGACGTTCCATGAGGGCCAGGATCTTATCACGACGCATCTTGATCTCGACGATACCCTCAGGCTCGAGAACACCTGCACGGGCCTCGACATCGGCATACATCTCCATCTGTTCCGAGTTGATAGACGGATCGAGGACAACCCACGCGCCTCCACGAAGCTCGCCGTTGGGAACGATGTAAACGAACACGGGCTGTTTGTAGCTTGAGAGGCCGTCGACGATCTTTGAACCTTGCTTCAAGACCTCGTCGTACATGTCTTGTTGACCACCAGAGAAGCCACGCCAGTTCGCAAAGATTATTAAGGGAAGGCCTTCACGGTTGAAATCAAAAATGGCCTGGGCGGTTTTGTAAGCAGAATTGGGGTACCAGACTTGACCAGCTTCCATGATGCGCTGTTCGAAAGAAGCGGGGTTGGCAGGATCCGCGGGTACGATGCGCTCAATGGTGCGAGTCTCCACAGCAATGACACCCATGGGAATGCCTCCAAGGCGGGCACGTCCAACAACGACTGTTTGCGCCCATCCACTCAACGTCTCCTGGAACGATCCCTTGTCGAAGAAACCAGGCAACCACTCTGATGACTGTTCATCGACCTTGCCCTCGATGAACCATCGTGGATCGTAGGCGCCCTTGGGAGGAGTGTAATCGATGTCGCGGTCCCAGCTGTCAGCGGTCTCGCGCACTGGCAGGGGGCCGCCCTTGAACTCCGGAACGTAGGACAACCACTCCAAGATTTGCGTCGCGCCTTGGAGATCGCTGCTCGCGGTAAGATGAGATACACCATTCTTGTGCATGATTTGTGTGCCACCGAGCTGTAAGTTGGATGTGTAGACTTCACGGCCCAGGACCTTGTTCAAGGCACCAGCACCAGTCAAGATGATGGGCTGGCCCTCAACTTGCACTGCACGTTCTCCAAGACGTACGAGATAGGCTCCAATACCGACCGATCGAGCGGTGACAAGGGTGATCGTGAAGATATCGTCGTAGGCTCGCGATGTCTCGCCAGCAATAAGGCCAGATCCCCTGAGCGATTCGACGCCGAGGCCATCCTGGAGGCCGATGACATCCGTAATTTTGAAATGACGCTCGCCACCTTCCTCGATTTCGACAGTGCGTACTGCATCCCGGCCCTTCTCCTGGAGTGTGAGGTAGTTGTCGGGGGTAAGGTAAAGGTAGTTGACACCCTTCTCAGGATGAGCATCGTCGTTCCATGCAGCAGAGAACAGGGGTAGGGTTTCTTCAGCGATACCGATGCGTGCACCGGAGTTGGCAGAGAGATAAATGCGAGGAAGGCCATGCTCGCGGGCATATTGAGTGACAAGATAGAAAAACTGATCTTCAATGGGGCCAAAGGATCCAATCTTGTAGGTGATATCGTTGGCCACCACCACAACCTTGCGGCCTTGAGGGAACTCAGGAGTTCGAAGGTTGAAGACCCAGGCTACCATGCCGAAGGTGTTGTTGCCCGGCGCTCGGTCTACTTCTGTCAATTCGTCATGCTCGTCTAAAACGAGCTCTCGGGACTCCAGGAATACTTTTGGCACAACCAGAGAGGGATCGGTGGTACGAGATTTGACCCAAACATTGTGCAGAGCCTTGGAGAAAAGGTCAGGGAAGTCGTAAACGTAGGTAGTACCAATGAGGTGAGCCTGGTAACGTTTGGGTTGCAGGGATTCTTTAGTCGGATATGCCTGGTGCACTGGCTGGAGATGCAAGGGTCCCTTGTCGCCGATGGATTTAAGGATGGTTGTTCCTTTGTCGGTGGTGATCTCTTGGTAGCCGTGGTAGTTGACAATGAAGCCAGAGACGTTCTCGATGATGCAGCGAATGGGGGTCACGTTGCCCTCATTGTCTTCCAGTGCGATTCTAATCTCTGAGCCCGTAACATGAAGGCGCCAAAGTCGCTTGCCATGGCGTTCGATGAATCCGGATATGGCTGCGAGGACGTCTTCGTATGTGACTGCAAGGTTATAGACAAAGTTCATGAAGATGTGGTTGCAGTCAGCACTGCGGTGCTGAGCACTGACGACTTCCAGTGCATCTAAGACGCTCGTGACGAGGCGGTCGGTTTCGGAGATAAGGTATTCTGCAGTACTCATCGTGCCCCTGAGACGACCAGGACGAACGAGAGCGCGGATGAAGAATCTGTTGTCGAGTTGGTTTTCTCGTGCGACGGCATGATAGATATGAATTTGCTTCGCCTCTACAAAGCAGGGCGTCAAATTGTAATTGGACAAACGGCTGAGTTCCAGTTGGAAGGCTAGGGCAGGTTCGATGTTGCGAATGGCTTGCTCTTCGCCCCAAGTGCCACCGAAATCGCGCAGGGTGTAGTAAACAGGGTATTGACCAAGACGGCAGATGAGGACGGAGACACGACGAACGCCGCGACGAGTGAGGACTTCTTTCTGGTCGTTTACGAACTTGGTAACAGTGGCAGTCCAAGAAGCTTCTGACATATCATCCTCGTCACGGAAAATGCGAAGAGCGACGTTGACAACGTTTGGTGGCTGGCTTCCTGGGCCATAGCGCTGGCAGAACTCGTCATTGTCAAATGTTGGAAGCATCGACACTACCCGTTCGAAGCCACGGGAAAGGGCGTCAATGTTGGGGAAGGAAGCAATGGTCCCTGTTCGAACGGGTTGTGATTGATGGCGATTGATCATGTATGTAAGGTCGCTGACAGAACCAGAGCGCCTATTTTCGCTGAAAAAGAGGGTGTATGAGCACTTTCATGATGACTACATATATGCATAGACCTACCCAAAGGACATACGAGGTGTCGAGGGTGGCGAATGAGACTGCCCAAGATTGAAACGCCAAGTGACAATGCTGGGGGCTTCTCCGTCATCCAGGGTATCACCTTCCTCGTAGTCTATAGAGAGCAGAGTATAGGCTCGGTATGCACGGCGGATATAGACTTCGAACGCAGCTAGGGGACGGTAATTAGGCCGGAAAAAACGGAACCTGCAAAGAACGAACCAAGGGTGACCATAGGATCCTCGTGGTTGAAGAAAGCAGGAAGGACGTCGTATACAGTGTATCGAGAGTCGCTGAGCTCCTTCAAGACTTCCGCGGACGGAGTTCTAAGAACAGATTAATTGCATGCCGTGGATCGATCGAATCAACGTACCTAGGACCTTCCTGGCCTTGTTCGCCATAGTAGTTGTTGGAAACGGAATTCTTGAGGACAGATTCCATTTGGATCAAGCGTTCTTCATACGAAGGCATTTGACCCAGGATGAGGACTTCGCGGGCTTTTAACGAAACTGGAGTGGATGATCTGGGTAATATCATTAATGGTACAGTTCGCGTAAAGAGGAGAAATGATTTACTTCGCTTCAAGAGCAGCCAAATCTTGCATTGCCTTGTAAAGGCGGCCTTCGATGTTGGAGACGTTGAGACTACTTGTCTTGACGTAGTCCAGAACGGCCAAGATGAGCTTGACTTTGCTCTGGGCTTTGATGTGGCTCAAGACAAGGCTGACAACCTTATCAAGGTCGTCCTTGTGCTGCTCGCGCAGAGTAAGAACGCGAGCTTCAATGCTACCACCAAAAAGTTTCTCGGTAGACTCGTAACGTTCCAAAAGAGAAGCGACCACTGCAGTCTCATGCCCCTTCAATCCATTTTGATATCTCTCCAGAACATCGGAGAAGGCGCCAAGGGAAGAGCGAAGCATGGCACGGTCCTGGGGAAGAACGTTGTCCTCGATATAATGCTCGACCACCTTCTTAATGCGAACAGCTGGGAATTCGACATTATCGCCCTTGGCCCTGGCAGCATCGATGGCATGCCTTACGCTTTCCTCGAGTTTGATGGGCATGCGACCAGAGAGGGAGGAGAGAATTGCGTTGACCTCGGTATAGGGGAGTTCGGGTTCATGAAGGACGTCGATGAGGTCTTTCAAAGTTGATGCCATGACAGCCTGGTTGTCGAACCCATCGAGAATATCATTGAGGATGCCCATGCATCGGACATACCTCTGGTGAGGCTTGTTGCCGACGACACCAGGTCCACCCATGGCAGGAAGTTGGCCTTCAAAGGGTTTCGCGTGCTTGACGCGGGCAGGGTCGTCCAGCGTCAATATACCGAGAATATCGCCAGGCTCCAAAGACACTCCAGGCTGCTTGATGAGTTGGACTACACCGTCTTCAGACGCGACCAAAGGCATGTACATTTTCATGACCTAGAAGTCTCGTGGTTAGATGTATAGGGTAGCACACTGGGTGAAACGTCGCTTACCTCGATTTCTGCGTATTGTTCACCAGCATTGATGTGGTCACCGCTGTCCACAAAGAAGCGGATCAGCTTTCCGGGACTGGGGCTACGAAGCTGCGTAGGGTCGTTCTCCTGTTCAATCAAACAAGTCTTTGCATCGACCATCAAACGGAGCGCGCCAACTTCCTCGCGCCAATAAATCGAATGACTCTTCCCGTCCAGGAGAACGAGTAGACCGCCATCAGCAAGAGGGCGGGCACCGACCATGGTCCGTCCTCCATTGAGGTAAAGCGTCCAGATGGTCGAGGACGAACGAGCGGCAGTGAAAGAATAGCGGACGTTCTCATAAATGAAATCGATGCCGAAGACCGTCTTCAAAACATCTTTAGCAGGAACTTGGCCTTTGTCGAGCACGCGCTTGTATTCTGTCCAGCAGGCGTCCGATGCTAGGTAAGCCTTAGTGACAGCACCGCAGATAACGGCGAGAGTTGCGTCCGGGCGTTCAGCAGTGAGCTTGTTGCTAATGAGGGAGTCCAACCAGCCCGTCGTGATGGTATTCTCCTTGAAGGCCTCCAGTTCAAGAAGCTTGATGAGATATTCGACGGTAGTTCTGAAGTCACCTCGAATGCTGAGTTCCTTCAGAGCAACGATCATATTCTTCCGACTCTCGCCACGATCCTCGCCGTACGCGAAGATATGGCCGAATTGGGAGTCGGCGAACTCGTGAAGTCCACCAGCGGTAGTAACGGAGAAGTATCCCCACACGTTCGTGCTAGAGCGGAAGTTGAGTTCTTGGATGGATCCAGAAGATGGTTTGAAACCAGCGTCCGGGTTCTCAGCAGTGATACGGACGGCAACCACGTGTCCCTTGGGGCGCGGCTTGCGCTGGAGCTGGTTGGCGTCGGGTTTCACCATCTCGAAATCAATTTCGGAGGAGCCGTTGGGCGCAACGCCATACAATTGACGGATGTCGCGGATACGGTGCATAGGAATACCCATGGCGATTTGAAGTTGGGCGGCCGGGAGGTTGACGCCCGAGACCATCTCTGTGGTGGGATGCTCAACTTGGAGACGGGGGTTGAGTTCCAAGAAGTAGAAGTAGTCGTCGGCGTGACTATAGAGATCTTTTTGGGAATACCAATTAGGAGTCAAAGTTTGAGATATATAAGAGGTTATACGTACATTCCACAGTTCCAGCACTGACGTAGCCCACGAGCTTCGACAGACGTACAGCAGCCTTCTCCATCTGCTCAAAAGTCTCCTCCTTTGCGATAGTCACAGGAGCTTCCTCAATGATCTTTTGGTGACGACGCTGCACGGAACAGTCACGTCCAAACAGCGATATAGCGTTGCCGTACTGATCGGCGAGTAGCTGGACCTCCAAATGACGTGCTTGGCCAGCGAGCTTCATAATGAAAATGGGTGACCCTGAAGAAAAATAGATCAAAAACAGTAGGGGAGCAATGCAATCAAACATACCTGGAATTTCTCCGGCGACCGCATGGTACGCGTTCTTGAACGCGTCTGGGGCTTCAACCTTCCTTATACCCTTGCCTCCACCTCCTTCACTTGCTTTGATCATGACCGGCCAGCCAATCTGCTCAGCACATTTCAATCCATCCTCGACACTCGTCACACATGCATCAGAGTACGCCTTGTCGGGTACAATGACGTAGCCAGCATCTGAGAGTGCTGTCTCTGTGATCCCCGATCCAGACCAAGCCATCGTAGGGACATTCGCGCTCTGAGCGACGATTGTGCTTGAGATTTTGTCACCCAAACTCCTCATAGCGCTTCCAGGAGGGCCAATGAATACGATCTTGTTCTTGCTCGCAGCCAAACTCTCAGGGAGACGTGGATTCTCAGATGCATGTCCCCAGCCTGCCCAAACTGCGTGGACACCAGCGCGTTCGGCGACGTCGACGATGAGATCGACGTTGGCGTAGTTGTTGTTGTTCGAGCCTCCAGGCACCTCGATATATCGATCCGCCATGCGGATGTACTCTGCGTTGACTTTGAGATCTTCAGGAGTCGCCATGACGGTGAATTCAACTTCGCGCTCGCGGCCAAAGGTTTCGTAACTCCATTGCCGGATTGACCTGATTTCTTTCACAGCAGCAATACCTATGGGACTAGATGAGAATAAAGTGAGGAAAATAACTGTTGTACACACCATTATTGGCAATGAGAACCTAGAAACCGATCAGCACTCGATCAGCATGAGGCGCGTCGTGCTCACCTTCGTAATTACTGTGTGCCCTCCATTGTTCTTCACAAAGTCTGTTACGCTCCCAACTGGAGCATTTTCGAGAGAATTACCACCTGCCCACAACCACGTCAATAATTCCGCTCCCCAGAAAACGTGCAGCGGTGACGACGCGTACCAATAAAGTGCTGGACTCGAGAATGGTCATAGGCAGACATGGCGGGTCAGAGAGCGGACACCTGGCAAATGCGAGGTACAGGGTCCGGGATTCTGAGTTGAAGGAAAAGAAAAGTACTGGCAGCAACGAAGCGTAATTTTATTCAGAGCGTGCGCTCTTTCTGGGGTCAAACTTATGATCAGCCCCAAAATTCTTGATGCCTTACGTCAGCATTTAATCACTCTGGTCTGTACAAGTTCCAAACAAGTTCCCCAAGTTCTTCTGTACCAATTCTGCAGGAGAAAATCCTGGTATCTCATTATCCAGACCGCCACACCCGTGGTCTAGGGGGAAAGCGAAATGTTTCTGCTTCTAAAAAAAGACTCCTTGGCGATACAATCCACGAAAGATTCGAGTCCGCCGACCCTGCGGCAAGGCCAAAATTTCTACGGCGTAATCATGACGTTCCCCAACAGAAGAGGTTGCTGGGTGTCGAGCGCTTACCCTGGAGGAGCACCGAGCACGAGTCGATAATACTTAACAGTTAACTCAGTGCCAGGTGTTGCGCTACACGTGCGCGCTTGCGAAGCTTGTTCATTGGCATTTAAGAAGCTTGGGAAATGAGTCCCTTGGTCAAGACTTAGAGTTTCAACGTTCTTGGAAGATAGGGGTCATACAGGAGCACATTTATCGTGTTACTAGGGTTCTCCCGCTGATGACGACTGTTAGTCAAGTATTGGTTCAAAATCAACTGGATCACATACCTCACTGTCTTCCTTTCTGTTGTGGCTACCTCGGTCTTGGCCCTATTTAAGACTTTCTGGAATTCCGCCACGCGATGCCTCATTCTTGAATGCATGTAAGCCTTGGAGCACTTGATGTGATAATGGAGGTAGTCCCGGAAGAGTTGAATGTGAGATATGGTGCTCGATGCAACGGACGCGTTGAGGAAATGACGCGGGAAAAGGACAAACGTAACATAGCCAATGTCGTCTGTGTTGCGGAGACCGGGAACATGTCGGATTTCGAGTGGAGGGTCCCGATTGGAATACAGCACTTGGGGGGCGCTTTGGATGGACATTTGACGCCGAGCATCAACGAATTCCTGCAGCAGGATGTCAGCAAATAGCTGATGCAGCATGTAATTAGGTTCACCTGAAGGAAGACCTTCCCAAAAATGCGGTCAGTTTCTTCTTGGAACACAGTGGAGAAGATAACAGTGACGCGATCCGGAGAGGCCTGAACATAGATGGCTTCTTCATCGCGGTAGTGAACTTGCATGAGCTCTCCCTGAGAACCTCCAGATGCCTCCAAGTCTTTTTGTGTCTTGAAGCCGCGTTCAAAGGGTGCTGCCAATGCATTTCGCTTAAGAAGAGCAACCGACAAAACGAATGCTTCGCGAGCTTCTATAGCCAATCTCAGTCATCTCACAGTCACTTATAGATGATTTGAAACGTTACCGGCATCGGTTGGCACCTGCTCGAGATCGATCTCCAAGCTCACGTTGTATTCATGCTCGGGTTGCGCAATCACCAATGACCCATATTCTCGTTTGAGGATATCCATAGCTCCATATTTCACGAGTTCTTCCCAGCATCGAATGTGCATTGAAAGAAGGAGCGTCGTCTTGCGCTCTGGAGTTGATAGATGAAACCGAACGCCATCGAAGTCCACGAACTGGACATCGAGCGAGGAAGGCCTGCGATTGCTCAGCCAAGTTGACCCACATAGAATACTGTGGTGCTTACTTGGCGATCTTCTCCGCAAGCGTGGTCTGTATAATGTAGTTCTGTGACTGTAACTGGACTCAGCGAGGGCACGATTTTACAATAGCCACAGGTAGTACTTCGAGCAAAATCATGTTGGAAGATCGATTTCAAGCTTTCACAGATGTCGCGTGTTCGCACAAGAGAGCTATGATTTACGAGGCCCTTAGAGCTTGAGGAGCGGTGTGGGTTTGGTCGACGGCGCTGCCAACGATCGTGCCGCAGTGCGATTAAGGAGTCACCTGACCTCGGCCTCTTCCATATTGACCGGAAGAAAGAGATTGGCCTCGAAAGCACAAGGATCGAGCTCTGAAATATCTGGTGGAGTCTTTGGAAAGTTCAAGACGGTTCAAAGTACATCTTTGTAAAAAAAACAACTGTGGTCTAGAGGCAAATTAAAGAGTATGGGTGAATAACTTCTAGGAGTACAAGTTAAGGTTAAACCATTAAAATAACAGGATAAATATATCTCTTCAATGAGCAGCTTTAATAAGGTCAGAAGCTCTTTCAGCGAAAGCGTACACAGCTGCTTGTGTATGTGCACTTGGAATGAAAGGCTGTAATGCAGTCGTTAGCCAGTAAAGAGGATAATATATACGAACTAGGCTTACGAAAACTGAGGCATCAACAACACGAAGACCAGTGATGCCTTTGACGGTAAGGTCAGGATCTACAACACCATCCTTTGCGCTCTTCGCAGTCATTCTAGCGGTTCCCACGGGATGGAAGATCGTCTGAGTGAAACCTGCTAGATATGCGTCCATTTCCGCGTCTGTTTTCACAGTCTCGAGGCCCCCAATGGGAGTGACAATGTAATCTGACCAAGGAGAGGCCGAAGTAAATTCCAGCGTTCGTTTTAAGGCGATCCGCATGGCCACTTTGTCGAATTCTGTGGATAACAAGCCAGGATTTACAAGAGGAGCAGAAAATGGGTCGCTGGAGTTTAGGGTGACGGAGCCACCTAACAAATTAAGGTTCATGAGAAGGAATGTCTTTTTTCAACGATTGGACTTACGTGAAGTTGGTTGGACTAGAACGTTGGCTATTGAAAGAAAGTTTCCAGTTAGAGGTACTTGTCCGAAAGGCAGTCCATTCTAAGAAAAAAGTGACTCAAGGTACCCTGCATGCTGGAAGAAATGGAACGTACGACGACAAGCAGTTCGAAGTGCGGCGTGTTAGGGCCAGGGGAAGGATCTGAAGTTGACTTGAAAATGGAGTCGTTCTGAGGCAAGCGCATGAAGACCAGATGGTCGGCAATCGTATTTACGAGCGGGCCTGTCCCAGTAGCTTTCCATTGTTCAAGTTCTTGCTCCCGAATGGTAGGGTTCTGGTTGAACTCATCATACGATCCATTGCCCGACACACTGAAGATCCCTCCTCCAAGTGGATGATCGACTAGATTTTGTCCAACCTCTGGCAGATCGAGGACTGTTTTGATGCCCACAGACTTCAAAGACGTCGCGTTTCCGATGCCGGAATTCAAAAGAATGTGTGGAGAGCCAATAGAGCCAGCGGAGAGTACAACCTCCCTCTTTGCATGGATGGTTCGAGGTACCCCTGTGGTTATATCAACATGGTAAACTTTGAAGCCAATGTGTTGCAAACCATCGGAGCGCCTGCGATATTCGACGCCGAGAAACACAGGCTTCCCATTGGACGTTCCTGTCTGGAACAGACGAGAAACCTGAACGTTTAACAAGACATGAAGGTTGGGCCGCTTCAGGAATCTCGGGGCCAGGTATGAGGTTGCAGATGAACTTCGAGCATGGCCGTTGATTGTGGTCTGGACCCACCCTAACACAAGAATGGTGAGCACATATAAATAAACCACTATGGGACGAATACCTAGTCCTAGAGACTTCCCAGAGTTTTGATCAAGGTTGAATCTGAAATCACCGCCTAAGAGCGCACTGGTGTTGATCACTCGAGAATCAATAGAGCTCGGGAAGCCTGCCAGGCTGACGGAAGTCATTCCATTGAAACCATGAACTGAAGGGTCATGTTGACCAGTGGTATTATGACGGTCCGCGGGAGGTGTGAACTTTTCGTTCTTCTTGAAGTAAGGCTGTAGTGATTTCCAGGACCATCCCGCATCGCCAGAGAATTCTGCGTAACGATCAAAATCTTCACTTGTGCCTCGGGTATAAATCAAAAAATCTGAGTATGTAGATTCGTCAGGGACACAGTCTATCAGCACGCCGAGAACACTCACTAACTGCCGAACCGCCGCCAAGTATGTGGCCTGCAGGGTAAGGTATCGCTCTTCCGCCTAGCCCGGGTTGGGGTGTCGTTGTAAAATTCCAGTCATAAGGAGTGTCGGGTGTCAAATGGGTGCAAAGGAAGGGCACTTCAGATTCAAGAAGACCCTCGTGGCTGATAAATAGTGTTCTTAAGTAAGATGTTTTCAAGCAGGATAGTGGAAACTTTCTCACGTCGGACCTGCTTCCAAGACCAGCACCTTGAAATCAGGGTTTTCTGTCAGGCGGTTGGCAACAACGTTGCCAGCAGTTCCACCTAAGAATGGAACATAAAATCAAGATATTACATACAGTCTTGAAATAGATAAATTTCATACCTCCGACGACGATAAAGTCGTACTGTATGCCCAGCAGGTCGTCGAGGACCTCACTGCAAACCAAGGTTGAGGTAAAAAGGCCCAAAGCCAACGTGGCCCAGAACCTAAGGGAGGAAGAACACATTACGAAGGAGAGGAAGATGAGGTTCAAGCCTTCAGATGTTTCAGTTTTAACTGCATCGCGGTCAAGGTCGTCTACACCAAAGACGTGTGCTTATCTCGACTATTGCGATTGTTTCATGATGTCGGAAATTTGCAGATGCCGATCAAATGTCGGCTGCCTGCACCTAGTAAACTTCTCCGTTAGGGAGTGGCGCAACTCTGGGACGGACTGACTGGGGTAAATCAAGCATCGTCGTGACCGGATAAGTAGCTGGACAAGACTCGTTCTGTGGCTGAATAGATATCGAGATGAAGCTGCACGACTTGCGACTCCGTTGTTACGATTGGGCTCCGGGTGAAAGAAATGACAAGCTCGGATGCGCGGGCGGTTAGGCTCGGCTGGGCTCTCAGCCCATCGTCCGCCGATACAGACTGGTAGACAAGCCCGGGGATCTTTGTTCGGAACCGATTCGAGCTAACTCCACTGGACGTGGATTAATCAGTCTATCATTATACCAAAGGGCCGAATGAGAAATCTCAGACGCCTTGTAGTCATTGATTCTGAGCAAATCAAAAAATATTGACAAATGAGGAGAGTCAACTGTTTAATATGGAAACTAATTGACCAGGAAAAGCACTGACGTACCATATACGTTTCCTGAAGATCTCATGGTCTCCAGGTATATTTTGAGAAATGACATGAACTGGAATTAAACACGTAGAAGGAAGTGGAGTGAGAGACAACACCCTAACTCTGTGCAAATGATGAGTTGTTGATCATTATATATAATTGACTGTTTCACTCACCACATCCCCAAACGCTCCATCGCCGAAGTCGATGCCGAGCAAATACCACGAATGATAAGGCGCCCGACCCAAGGCAGAGAGATGCACAGGCACAAACCTTGGCAAGAATAACGGGACAGAACGAAAAGCGGGATCGAGGGCAAATGCATAGAAAAAGACTCCATCTTCATGTTAATTAAGTAGTCCATTCCAGAGGTTGGGCCCGCGGGCACAATACATATGTGTAAGTGAGACGAAGAGACCTGCAAAGCGAGTGAGATATGAATGGATGCGTGGAGTGGGGTGGGGTGGTGTGTGGTGTGTGGTGTGCGATAAACCAGTATATGCGACCGAAAACAAGGGGTAAGAAAGGATGTCTTAAGATCCAGGGATATTGCAGCATGGTCAATAAAAATGAGAGGGTTACACAAGACGAGGAGCTGAGAATGAGTTCAGGGATCTAGACAGAGCAACAGGACAGTGTTAATTAGCACATGGTTCACCGTCGCCGCTGCTGTTGCCACATAGCCAGTGGCATATCCTCCTCCTCGCCATTTGCGCTGCCATTGTGGTCCCGCCCCTCGCCGGGCAGTGCAGCATGCGCGCTGATGACTTTCCGCATCTTGCCATTTGACATTGGCTGAGCCTGTACCGGGATGGCCGTTGCGGACAGGGAGCGGCTTGGCATTCGGTGCTCGTTGCCGTTGTCGAGAACAAGATGTTCCTGTGATGAGTTGGCATTATGCCGACCATGATTTCGCATAGGCGGTGAGCGTGACCGACTGTGCACGGGTGACGAAGGTGGAGAGGGCGAAAGCTTTCGCTGTGCTGACTGTTGCTGCCATATTTGTTGGTCCGGCGACATCGCTCCAGGCGGTAGCCTGGCCTGCTGCGGTTGATTCTGCTTAGTCTCCGGAAGAGTGTAGTAGAAATGTTCGCCAGGATGCGTTGCTTGTGGTTGTACCAACTTCGGTGGGGCGTTCTGCTGATGTTGATTCCGTGCATACTGGCCGTTTGGATTGGCCGCAGGAGCAGCCGGAGACCGATTCATAGGCACACCGCCCTGCTGAGGCTGCCCGTTGTTGTACCCATTGTATTCCTGCTGCATCTCGCGATGTTGCATCTCATACTGTGGACCCCTTACCGGCATCTCCGCACGCCGACCTCCTCCAGGCGGAGGCGCCTTCGTCAGCGATCCCTTCCTCCCCGACTCCTTCTTCTTCAACTCCGCTTCTCTTTCCCGCTCCAACCTCTCCTTCTCCTGCCTCTCCCTATCTGCCCGTTCCCGCAGCTCCTGCTGCTCCCGTTCCCTTCTTTCCTTTTCAGCCTCCACATCCTCTGTATGTGGTGTCTCCGCCGGCCCCGTGGGTGACTGTGGCGGCTGCGCTTGCGTAGAGGTCGCTTGCGAGCCCTGCGGCTTGTTGATAACACCTAGGTACCAGAACATCAAGTTGCTTATGAGTACCTGCTCGTAGAGCGGGCGTCGAGGGTTCGCCAGTTTGATGTGGCTCAGCCGGTATATAGCTCTCTCCACATGAATAGGGTATCGCGAGTAGTTATTGGGACCTATGCCAGATGATAGGCTAGGCGAAACTGGAGTCTTGGACTTCGGCGCACCAAGCAATGCTTGCGCTGTTTCGCGCCCAGAATGCCCAGGCGACAGTAGTGGTGGTGGTACCTCGTCCTGCTTCTTCTTCGATCCGAAGAGGGAGCCGAAGAAACCTGAGTCTTTCTCCTTCTCTTTCTCCTTCTCCTTTTCAGGAGTGCGTTCCTTACTCTCCTTGCTCTCCGAATCTTTCGGTCTTCCTTTCTTTCCATTTTTATCACTACCCCACTTGCTGAACAAGCCCTTCTTATCCTTCTCCTTGCGACTTGGCGGAGGGCTAGGTGTTGTAGAGAGAAAGGAAGGTGGCGTTTGAGGAACAGGGGGCCGCTCGGTAGGTGTGGCAGCTGTCGGAGGTTCGGATGGCGATGGCGATGGCGTGCGTGATGGCTGTTGTTCGGCTGGAGGTTGAGGCGATAGAAGACGTTGAGGTTGTGGATGATGTATGACAGGGCCAAGAGCTTCTAGAAGCGCTGGTTCAATCCCAGAAGGTGGCTCGGGCTGTGGCTCTTCGGGGAGGCCAATTTGTATTGGAGGAGGTGATGAGGTGATAATAGCAGGTGTATGGACGTCGTCGTCATCGTCTTCGCGAGCGTAAGCGTCAAATATGGATGCCTCCTCGCTGAAGGACTCTGGTCGTTGAGATCCTTCATCTGAGAAAGGTGTACTGCGACGATTGACAGCGCCCGACTCTACGGAGTCCCCATGATCGCTGGATGATATGTCACTCGACGACCGTGGCTCAACGGGAGCGGTTTGTGTTCTTGTTGGCTTTCTACGGGATGCACCAAAACGGTGTCCTCCACCATCACCAGGCAAACCAGGTTTCCGGATTTTAGTCCGAGCAGCTCTCCGAAGAATTTGGCCGGGAGGCGGGACAATAATGGGAGCGTCGGCCTCGTCACCCAAATCCGGCATCTCGTCCATTTGGCCGATGGCTGGTCGACCATGAGAACAGTATTAGCGTACAGTTTTTGTGTAGGCGTACCTGATGGCGAGACGTTCATACTCAAACTTCTCCTCAACACTTCTCTCAGCCGCGAGGGGTCATCGCTAGCCGAGGCCTCCTCCGCTAGTTCCTCCAATCTCTGCAGATCATCAAAAGTGAGCTGGGGGCCCTGGTTGACATAGAAGCTGCTGCGATTTCGCCTCAGCGGGACAACATGCTCATTCTGAACGCCGTCGTTCTCGTTTGGCTGATACTGCCGACTAAGCATCGACTTCTTGCGGCCGAGACCCGATACAGAGGAGAGAGAGGAGAGGGAACCAGATCGTGCCAGTAAGCCTGATCCATCCTCAGAAGAGGGGGCCAGCCTTGCATGCTCCTTGAGAAATGCACGAAACTCTGCTGGAGCTATCTCGGGGTGTACGTTGGCGGGGACCCATAGGCCAAAGAGGTTATTGTTTGGGGTTTGAGGAGGTCCCTCTGAGCTGCCGCTGGTGCCGGAGCTGCTTGCGCTGTCTGATGAGGACTCATCGGATGGGCTTGAGATGCGATAGGTTGTTGGCGACGATGGTGGTGACTGGTTGGGAAGGTCGAGGTCGATGGTGAGGGCGCCAGGGGTGACAGAGCGACGACGTATGTCTCTCAAAGCCTCGACCTCGCGCTGTATGTCATACTCTGAGGGTTGTAGTGTTGTACGTGTAGCCATGGGAAGCAAAGAACGAGAGAAGCGCTATGACAGGCGCCTTTGTTGGGGAGAAGGCGCCAAACGGACGGCCCAAATTGAAGAAATCGCTCAAGCTGGGTTCAAGCGAAGGACAAGACAATTTTGCACAACTCCGCACAAACTTTGTCTCGTGCATGATAAAATTACAATTCTTTCTACAGTAATCCTGAATCCAGGTCTTGCATCTGATCTATCATCACCGCGCAGTGCTCCCCACTTGGGTTGCACTGTTCTCTCGTCTCAGCTCCTGGATCACCGCCTGAACAACGTCATTAGATACAGCACTTCATATCAGGTTGACTACGACTGACAGCTAACGCCTCAGGATTAGCTCCGCTTTCAATCATTCCAACGCATGTTGCAAGCGTTTCCTTGTCCAGTTGCGTATTCAATAGTTGCGACATTTCAAAGAGAACTGTGAAAAATCATGGTCCAAAAAACGTTCTCTTGTCTCGTGATGCATGATAGGAGACCTACTGTCAAGCGTTTGCTGAGCAGACGAGATTCGATCTGATTCTCGTGTGGACATCGTGGTGGACGATAGATCCAATGTCAGTCCACGTAGCCACTCGCCAAGGGAGCTGCCAGGAGCCAGGGTGATTTCAATAGTGCTGGGTCGGAAACTCTGATGTTAATAACAAGTCAATTTCTCACATGTTTTTAACATGTTTTTAACATTTCTAACATGAGAGACCTTGAATATGTTGTGTGATTTTTGTGAAAAATTCAGAGAGAGTCCAGAAAGTATTGCATGTTGATTCCTGAGTTATCTGCACCAACCACTGGATATTATCTTTACTTCCAACTTGGATATGCTCTCTACTGCACAGAGTGGTGCAGCTACACCCAATTCTGATGCTACTCAACATTACTCTGCCCCATCACTCATGGATTTACTCAACGAGGGCGACATTTCACCCATCAATGTTAACATCAACCGTTTGGAGGTTGAGTGGTTCGAGCAGCCGGATCCAATCCGTATGATCTTGCAGAGTCAGATCACGCAGATGTAGCAAATGATGACAGTTACTGGATTTTCAGATGCAGCCAAGGTGGAAGGTGGCAGATATAGTTAATCTGGATAGCAAGACACTTACCAATCTTATTACTCGCCTCAGTGGGAACACCAGTGTTGGGATTGTTGGTGGCCAGGTTGGTACCTCATCTACAGCTCTGGTAGGCCCAACAAGGAAGCTAGATGACTGGGATATGAGTGAATTTATTTAGTATAGACAGTATAGATACATTCTGTACATTATAGAGACTGCACTCAAGGCAGAGGAGAGCCGCAGAATGGAGTGGTATGACAGGTGCAATCCCTCGATTCTGTTGAATGCGGATTTGGATTACGTAATGTGATTTTTATGTTAATAACATTGTGATAAATACCTCACAAGAAGGGGGGGTTTGACCTCACATATCTCACACCGGCAAAAACATTTCCAACCCAGCACTAGATTTCAACGTTCACATTGGCGACACGATGTGTGAATCAATGTTCCCACGCTTCATTTTCTCATCTCCTCCACGATGGCCCCAGCCAAAACCAAAGCACCAAAAGCATCGACATCTGCTCCTAAGAAAGAAAAGCTATTTCACCCCTCGTCACGTAAAGCAGATCAACTAGCACGCAAGGCGTTGAGAAAGGGAAAACTTGGAAACCTTGCGACAAAACGCGGTCAGAAGCACCATTCCCTCGGTATGTTCTTTGCGATCATAATGGGCTATTTCTTGACGAAGATGTAGTCGATGTATACGGATTCTTTTTCCACGCACTCCCAGAAGAGGGTGCGCTGACCCTCCCTGAACTTCACGCAATTGTTCAGGATATCTGGTTGACAAGATTCGACGAGGAGTTAGAACAGGAAAGGGCAGCTCGCCGTAAAGGACGGCCCAAGAGTGCGAAAGAAATCAAGTTGGAGGAAATCAAGCTACGGGAATCAGATGAATATCGAACGGGCATGGGTGAGTGTAAACTTCTATGTTTCAGGCACCATTTAATGTCCTGGCAGAAGTTATAGATCTCACTCACCCTGCCACGGTCGAGGTCTTTCGACGATGGGATCAAAAAGAGGTCGCGTTCATGCAATTACTCCGGTTTATTCGAATAACCAGCGCCAATCCTGACCTTGTTGTCGTGTCACGGCCAGGAAGGCATGTTTCAATAACAGGCGTGGCAGCGAAGAATGAGGACCAGGAGATGACAGGAGTGGAGGAGGGCTAATTTTGTACTTAGATCTAATCGCCATCTTATCTTTTAACATAAATGGGCAGACAGGGCAGCAACTTGCTGCCAGGTTGAACCACAACCCGCTTCCAATTTTTGCTGGTATTGCGTTCCATATAACTCCCAAAACACGGGTGAGCAATGAGGCGCGCCTTGCGTGACTCGGGCCATTTGGCCTTGATGATGAAATCAAAAGCAAGGGCAAACGAAATGGAGACATGTCGTAGGTCGCAAAATACATTCTACAAGTCGCCAGCATACACGGGCATGGTAGTGGTGGTGGTGTATATTATACTGGCGAGGTCCCAATCGTGGAACAACCAGTTTACTACGAGACGACATAGGGCATGCAAGGCGCACCCAGGGACCCATTAATGATGAAACGCCAACGCGATACAACGGATGGTGTAATAGCAAGCAAGCTCCCAGTTTTATTGAATACATGGATGTATGAGAAAATGGAGTACTGGTGTCCTCGTAAAGTCAATACAGGCTGGGGCCAGTCAAGAATAATAACGATGACTCGGAGGTGGCAGGATATGTACAAGAACAAGACACAAAGTTCAAATTGAAACAGCTTGAGAAATAGCTGGCATCATCTTATCTCTTAGCGCTATAAGCGGAAGCAAAATTTTTATTGCCGATCAGGAAGTTTAGATCCAACGTTAAACGTTAACGCGTTAACGTTAACCCCCTGCAGTGACTCGGATGATGTTGGCCCAGACTTGGCTCTATCGCACTCTAGACCGTGTTCGCTATGCTCGCAGACGTCCTCAAGGACCTTCGCCTCTATATATCTGGATCCCTACTTGCTCTTTGTTCACAGTTCCCCGTACATAGTTACCCATGCATTCCCCGATACCCCACGTCTTAGTTGTGCGTTTTCTCATAGTCTCTGAAATCCAGTTATCTTGTTAACCGACCGACAGGTTGGCGGTGGACCCTCAGGCCTAGTCTGCGCTCTGTCTCTAATTCGTAATGGAGTATCTGTGCGTATAATCGAGAAGAGCACAGAACCTCGCCTCGGACAGCGTGGGGCGGGCATCATGGTGTGTAACTATACCCTCCTCTTCACTTTTCCAAAGACTGACTAGAACAGCCCCGATCTTTGGAGCTGTTTAATAATCTTGGATGCGCAGACGAAATCATGAAACTCGCTGTACCTCCTCCGCCCACCCGTCGATATGAACTACCAAACGGCACCCAGATCATGGAAGAATTCGACATTTCTCCACACGTCGACTCCACCTCTTCTTGCCCTTATGTACGCGCACCACCCGCTCACCTTGACACTGAACTAACAATTGAAATCAGCCCAATATTGTGCTCCTTGGACAAAACCATGTCGAGAACATCCTGCGTGGTGCATTGGCCAAGCTGCAATGCAAGGTTGAAGTAGGCACCGAGCTCGTTTCGTTCAAACAGACCGATAGCAGCGTGGATGTGCACCTTGTACGCCATAACGCAGACGGCTCTGATGCCGTGGGCACGCCGGAAGATGCAAGCTATGATTGGATGATTGGTGCTGATGGCGCACGGGGTGTCGTGCGGAAGTTGTCGGGATTTTCATTTTTTGGGGAGACGCGGACGATAGAAAATCATGTTGTAGGCGACATCTATGTCGAAGGTCTTTCACAGAAGGTGTGCAATATTGATTCGACTATGTGGCTGCAACTCTGATGCCTCTATAGTACTGGCATATGTGGGGTGATATTAGTAGCATGCTGTAAGCATTGTTCAACCCGCTTCCAATTTATTACTCAAGTGATACCCTTCAGTGTCAGCCTCCGCCCCACCGAGACACTTGGCTTGTTCAGTTTCATTATCGCAGGCCGCACTATCAATCATGCCGAGCTATCATCAGACGAGAACGCATTGAGGAAATGCCTTGCACAAAATACGGGCTCACAGACAAACCTCAAATTTAAGGAGATCGCTTGGGTGAATCATTATATGTGCGTTTGCCCTGTTCCTGCGTGTGGGTTTATATGCTCAACTACTTGATTACAGTCCGAATATCCGAATGGTCGAGAATTTCCGGAAAGGGAGGGTGTTCTTGGCCGGAGGTACGTTTGATTGGAGGTTCTTGGTCTTTGGCCCCTTTTTGACCCGCCTGCAAAGATTCCGCCCACGTTCATAGCTTTACTGGTGGCCAAGGCATCAATACCGGCATCCAAGACGCGTATAACCTTGGGTGGAAGCTTTGCCTTGTCCTGCGCGGGCTAGCCTCGCCCAACTTGCTACGAACATACTCCCAAGAACGAATACCTGTCATCAGAGAAATGCTCGAGCGCACAACACAAATCCTCAAACACAGATTCACAGATAATACGAATGACACGTGGAGAAACGGGGGTCTCTTGCAACTGGGCATCAACTACCGATGGAGCTCGCTCGTGCTCGACGAGCGCAAGCAAGCCGAGGATGAAGAGTTCTCTGATTTTGACTTCGGCGATGCTGATAATGTCCCTGCGATCGACGCTTACGGTGGAAGCACTGAGGGGATTTTGCGTGCAGGCGATCGCGCCCCAGACGCGTCGGACCTGCTGGATCTGTGCTTGCCACCACAGCAAAATCCAGATACGCGGCGTCTGTTCAATATCTTTGGCCCCGCGCAACACACTGTGCTTATATTTCCACCGGCCCTCGTCTACTGTCCTGCGATTGTCAAGACGCTCAAGAAGCTTCCTGAGAACCTGGTGCGGTCCGTCGTGCTCTTGGGGCGCGGCCAAAGTATACCGACCTATTGTCACGGCGTAGATGCGGTGTTCGAGGACCGAGAGGGACTTGCCCACGATGCATATGCTATCACGGACAGTTGGGCTCTTGTGGCCGTACGTCCAGATGGTGTGGTGGGCGCGATTGTGGGTGGGCCAGAGGGGCTACAGAAGTATCTTTCTGGGATCTTCTGTGTGGCCTAAGTGATAGATAACTGCTGCTGAGTATGTCTGTTTCTCGTCGAATTGCTATCATGTCATCGTACCTTTACCCACGTAATAGGCCCTGGTTTTATCCGATGAAGCGATGGGTTATGTGTAGCGGCACCTTTGCCGTGAGACCTAAGCTACGACGACCACCTCGGAACGGAAATGAGATGGCAATACCTAAATTGGACCATGGAGATGATCACACGGCCATCCGTGATGTTACACTCGTCTTAGGAAAGAGTTGATCACTGTTTGTGCTGACCTGACAGCATATGATCCCTATCGGCGCGAACAACACTCCCAATGTCAAGCAATTCAATGTTGATAATCGATTGAATTGACGACTTCTTTCGATTCACGCTACTTATAACCAGGACCAATGCCGACATCCTTGCAGACAGCTCGGTAGCTACGGCCCCGACTACCAACTTCTGTTCCCCAATAGTCTAGCAAATGGGAATACGCATGAGCTGTTCTGAACTACTCTCTCCACCCAAAACTCAGCCTTGTTCCGGCCATATCGGGTTTCATATCATATCTCACACGATATGAAAGGGCTGGCTACAATAATG
Organism: Tephrocybe rancida; assembly: GCA_018858115.1. NCBI lineage: Eukaryota > Fungi > Basidiomycota > Agaricomycetes > Agaricales > Lyophyllaceae > Tephrocybe > Tephrocybe rancida. Next base: position 21,883 of record JABCKT010000157.1, read on the forward strand.
GCAGAGATATCAAGGCGCCCTTTACTCCTGGAGTGTGACCGTAATGTCGTCTCCTCCAAGTATTTTGATTGTATGTGCCGTATCTATTGAGATCGACAACTGTTCATTGACTCCGACTCTCCGACTGTGACAGGTTGGCGCCGGCCCTTCTGGCTTGACCTGTGCCCTCACTATACTCAGAAATGGAGGCCGAGCCCGTATCATCGAAAAAACCACTGAGCCTCGTCTGGGCCAGCGTGGTGCTGCCATAATGGTGCGAGGCACGTTAATACTTGCCCTTCGATTGTCTGACCAGCGCTTCGATAGCCACGTTCTTTGGAGCTCTTCAACCGCCTTGGAATTGCAGACGAGATTGTCCATCAAGGGATAGTTATACCACCTATGCGCAGATATGAGCTCCAAAAGAGCGCTGTGATCCACGAGTTCGAGATGTCACCAAAATCTGATCCCACACCAGCCTTTCCATATGTTTGTCCGTTCTGCCCTGCTCCAGCGCAAAATTTCTGAACTTCCTGCTTCTAGCTGAATACCGTACTTCTGGGTCAGAACAAGATTGAGCAGACCATACAAACGGCGCTGGCCCAGTATTCTTGTGAAGTAGATCGTGACGTTGAGCTTGTGTCTCTCGAACAATTTGGTGACGAAGTTGAGGTCAAACTGATGAAAGGTGGCAATAAAGAAACTATCGAGACTGCGCGGTACGAGTGGGTCATTGGCGCAGACGGCGCACGTTCCGTTGTCCGGAAAGGAGGTTCATTCACCTTCGATGGCCAATCAAGGCGTGAGAGGCTAGTCGTGGGGGACATTCATATTGCAGGTGTGTCGGACGAGGTGAGTCTCTCGATTTGATCAATCACTGGGTATGGTTGATATACGATTGTTCTAGTATTGGCATTTGTGGGGAGGTGCAAGTAACATTATGTAAGGAATATCCAACGATGCTTGACTTGAAGAATCAATATTTTTTGCAGGGTAACTATACGCCCAACCGAAACCCCAACCCTGTTCAGCTTCTACATCGGTGGCCTGAATATCAGTGATCATGCTCACCTTGCTTCGGACGAGCATGCGCTGAGGAAGTTCCTCCTCGATCATATCGCATCTGGAACAGAGATAACACTTGGCGATGTTGAATGGCTAACGTTGTTCACGTCCGTTCAAATTTTGTCCCCGAAAGTTGCGTCAGACTCAAATGTTCTTTTTTACAGACCGAATATCCGGATGGTGGACAACTTCCAACAGGGAAGAATTTTTCTTGTCGGAGGTGAGCAATTCGTCTAATATCATCTCTCTACTAAATTCCCCACCCACGCCTCATGAAGACGCGGCTCATGTTAATAGTCCCACTGGTGGCCAGGTGTGTTGCTCCCACTGGTAGCACAAAATACACACCTTTCATATAGAATCTCATTGCAGGGCATGAATTCGGGACTCCAAGATGCCTTCAATCTTGGTTGGAAATTGGCGTTGGCGCAGCAGAAGCTTGCTCCACCTTCATTACTTCAGACCTATTCCGAAGAGCGCATCCCTGTAATCAGAGAGATGCTGAATCATACAACCAAAATACTTGGTCGCACGTTTGACAGCGAGGAAGGTAACGAGGTATGGACCAGGACAGGAAGACTTCTACAGCTTGGAATCAATTACCGGTGGAGCTCAATCGTACTCGACGAACACGAGGAAAGTGAGGACGCAGCCGAGGGGACTGACATCGATCCTTACGGAGACCGTTTGATTGGCATCAGAGCGGGCGACAGAGCCCCAGATGCGACAAGCATCTACGACGGCTCTTCGGGTCATTCGATGGCACAGCGCCTCCACAGTTTCTTTGGACCTCCATATCACACTGTCCTCGTATTTTCAGCACCCCATCCTCTGAATCTGAAGCAATCATTAGAGGAGTTCCCCGCGGGATTAATTCGGACCGCCATGATCGTCAAGTCAGCTTCTACCCAGCCAGAGAGCCAGGATGTAGACTTTATTCTCGAGGACCGTGAAGGGCATGCGCATGCGGGTTATGGGATACAGGGCGATCGAGGCATTGTCGTGGTTCGGCCCGATGGCATCATAGGTGCGATTCTGGGTGGTTCAGAGGGTCTACAGAAATATTTCCATAAAATCTTTCATTGAAGTTGAAGGATTTTCTGTCCTATGTAGTGTTAAAATGAACGGGTCTGCGCGCTCACTCGGGTATATAGCAGTTGACCCTCGCAATTGCGCGAGGTCACGCATTACTACAAAGTATACTTAAATACAACAAATGTACTACTAGTGAGATGCAATGAGACAATAAAGTAGGTGAATGAAGGTGACGAAATAAGGGATAGGGTAGACTCAACGAACAAAACAATAAGGCAGTGTGCCACACGAGTGGACACAGCGTCGAGTCAACGGCGAACCTCGTGATTTCTGGCGGCGCGCTCGATATTCCAATATGTAGAAACCTGGGCCTTTTTACTAAAGCGATGGTACGTATACAAGCTATTGAATGAACTTGTTATCCAATCGCGACTGTTTCTTGTATCAGTACGTAAGCCAGTGAGTGTTCTCTTGTAACACCGACGACATGATACAAAAGAACAGCGGCCTCGAGGCAGCCCTGTTATCCTTTTGACTCCCACCATGGATGCTGCCTCTGTTCTAAGTGACGATGACTACGACGTTGTTTCCAATCCCGGTCAGCGATCGCTGGAATCTAGCACTACGGATTTTGGGCACATCCCAGCACAGAATATTCATGAGCCCCCTCCATCAGAACTGGCTCGCAACAAATTCGACTCTGTATCATGGACTGCTACTGAAATACAGGCGTACGTTCGGAAATCCCTTGGTATTGCAACGCCCACCCTGTCTTCATCTGCGAACGAATGCATGAAACGAGTTTATGTTGATGGTGTTTTCGATGGCCTGAATGCAGGGTGTGCCACCATGAATTTGGGTGCCCCAAAATCCACTGACGTTTTATGGGATATCTAGGGATGCTCTTCGGTTACGGCAGGCCAAGCTCTCGTTTCCTTCAGTCTACCTCGTGGTAGGAGTATATTCTGACGACCACCTGCAACTACATGGTTGCGTGACGTCCTTTCCGCACGTTGAACGATGTGAAGTTATGAGACACTGCCGATGGGTGGACGAAGTTGTCCCGGACGCGCCTTACGTATTGGATTCCGAATTCATTGACCGTCACAGAATCGACCATGTTTCCCTCGACGAAGGGACGTCGGTAGATCCTGGCTGTGACAAGGCAAGGTTGAAGGGCTATGATACTATGAAGGAACTGAGTACGTTGAACGTGCTCGAACTTTGGAGTCAATCCACTGACTCAATTTATGATCATCTAGAGATAGTCATACCAACCAGAAAAACGTCAGGAATAACAATGGCGCTGCCTGTGTTCCCAACGACTCCTGTGGCCACGGTTCATCCGGACGAATTCCAATCGCAAGATATCTACGGGATAGGGTACTAAGAGGCCAATTAAATGCTCTGAGTCTCAGCGTTGTGCATTGGGTGATTTTTCATTTGTCATATGCATCATAGTTTAGGATTTTCTTTCCATTGACTTTGACTGTAACGTATGCTCTATTTACTTACAGAATATCTTTTACACCTACCTTTGTTTTGCTCGCTAGACAGAAATTACAGACTGGCGTAGACTTCACCATACCATAGTCAGCGGAGTATCCGGCCCGGGGCTACCCGGTCAAGGATACATAACGAGTTTGTGAGGACCGCCTCAGTCGACCTTCTCAGTCCATCGACCTTTGAAAAAGCCCCGGCCAGTCGGGTTCGTCTAGTCCTCTCTAATCTCTTGAATCCAATCGGATAGGCGGCACATAGACATGCATACCACTGGCTATCCGAACTGGAATAACCCGAAGAGTGTCTATGGCCCGAGTCACATCTCACCAACGATTGCTACAGCTGCAACAGCTTGTGAAGAATGCAATGAACCTATATACCCCACTACGCACGTAACCTCTCAGTGCACGGATCAATGTGTTGTCATCGCCTGCACTGATCCCGACCACAACGAACTCAACGAGTGTCATGGGACTGGAGATTTGCGTTGCGACTTGGTCTGTGATGGGTCTGCAAACTGTGCCGACTGTGAAGGCTTTGACGAATTTGTGAGTTCCATGTCTCGGTTTACTCCATTGAAGGCGTATCCGACGGTAAAATCTTTGAAGTTGCAGTGCTGCGCCGAAAACCACCATCCAAATGAATCGGCTCCACGACATCATCTTGAATACCTATCAAACACTTCGTTTTCCTGGGACTCTTCTTTTGAAGAGTTTCTCTGCTCATGTACAGATTCACATCCTATGACCAAACCACCGGATACCATGGACCATCTGCAGTTTACGGGTGCGCTCGGAAACCTAAGCGTCCAGCCTGCCATTCTTCCAATTCGACTTGACACTGCCCCACCGCCTCACCTGGATTATTCATCTGTTCCTCCAACGCCACCCCCCGTCACACAAAATGACTCGCTGGTCTGTATGTGGGGAAACTGCAACTCGAGATTCACATCTCTTGCGGAACTTGTCGGCCATGTAAATCTCGATCATCTACGACTCCCGATCAACCCAACCCAAGACACCAACATTGTAAATGCACCGCAGGATGTCTCGAGGATGGCTTGCCAATGGCGCGACTGCAATATATCTACAACTGAGTCGATTCCCACCTCGTCTACAGGTGACGAGGCGAACGAAGTCCTGAACTTTCTCACCAATCACCTACTTTACGACCACCTCGGTATTGTCAATCACCCTCAACCACCTGCAACAGGAGCGGAGGCCCCAGACGCAGGTTTAGAAGTGCCAGGCGAAGCTGAAGATCCGATGTCACCAGCCTCGAGTGCTGACCCTACTCACAAGTGCCACTGGAACTCCTGCGGACAAACCTTCAGCAGCAATGAGATACTGACACAACATATCAATGCCGTTCATGTTGGCGCCGGCAAAGCGCAATACGAATGCTTCTGGGAGGGCTGCAACCGCAACGGCAGTAATGGATTTTCGAGCAAACAGAAAATCTGCCGGCATCTACAGGTCATTTTCTTTACCTCCTCCCCCCTTACACATGTACTTATATATTTTTCTTTTGTTTCAGACGCATACGGGTCATCGCCCTCATCAATGTAAAGTTTGCCAACAATATTTCTCCGAATCCGCGACACTGCAACAGCATATGCGTAGACATACACAAGAGAGTAAGTAACATAGGTGGCTGATCTACCTTCCCTCTAACCAATATCCCTGTTGCATAGAGCCCTACACTTGTGATTACCCTGGATGTGGAAAGACTTTCGCAATCACTGGTGCTTTGACTATACATAAACGTATCCACAACGGCCAGAAGCCTTTCAAATGCAAGTTCTGCGACAAGTATGTCATTCACAATGTACCAAACATGCACGCGGTTCGCTGACCATAAATTTCAGAGCGTTCTCCGAGTCCTCAAATCTATCAAAACATGTATGCTTTTCTTTTAGGGCTGTGGTATCAAACATACTCATGAACACGCCTTAGTTACGGACTCACACCGGTGCACGACCGTACTGTTGTACAGAGCCAGGCTGCACCAAATCGTTCGCAAGGCCCGATCAACTGACTCGACATCTTGGAGTGCATAGAAAAAAGTCTCCTGATTCAACGGGCACTCCCGCTTCCTTTTGATGTTATCATCTCTGCTAGTGAATTAATTGACAAGACAGTGTAGAATACGATTCGTCAAGAGTATGTACTATGAATGTGAAGCAAACCAAATTATTAAGACCATATAGCAAAGTTATTACAAAGTATACAAATTATCCCCAGAGCCCTAGTATCGGATTCAGGATCATTCGTCGCCGAAATCCTCTGATCCTGCTCCTGTCATGCCTTGGCCCAGCTGGACCATCTGAACAACATCGGCCATGTCGTGATCCTCGTCTCGGCTCGAGCGCGAGGGAGAGTTGAAAGTCGGCGGGGCAGGTGCAATAACTTCTGGTGGGTCCAGGAAGTCGAGGCATCCTCGCTGACAGCCCCGCCAACGCACGGGAACAGCACCACCAACGTCCACTCCTGCGACCATTGTTTCCCAAGTGAAGCGCTCCTCGGCATGCTGGACGAACAGCCTCGGAGTCCCCAGCCGCTGATGTTTCGGTGACGGGCACAAGCCAGTCCCCGTCGAATCGGCATCGTATCTGCTAGCGGCGGTGGGGGTATCAGGGTCTTCATCGAGGTAGACAGAACCGGGTAGGCATGCATCCAACGTTTTCCGAGTCAGCGGTGGTAAGGATTGGGGAAAATGTATCTTGTGCGAAATTCGCTCCGCCGAATACATTGCAGAATTTTCGGGCAGTTCGGGCAGCGGGAGTTCATAATATGTTTCGAGGACCGTCTCTGACCCCGCCGCATCTGGATCAGCTGACGAACATAGTACCCGTAATGACAGCTCCAGGAGAGAGGGAATCCCGTATAGTTTCTTCGTCTTCGAGATTTGGCGTCGCTTCGCGCTCCCCAATGGAAGCTCCCGCCGGCTCACGGTCGACGAACCCAGATCATGGGGATCAGAGGAAGGTGGTGGGTTCAAGAAATGCCGGTTGGGGAAGAGGTGTAAGGATTTCAGGTCCATTTGGAGGATTTCGGCCGGCAGGTGACAGATTGGATTTTGGCATATAGTCAATTCTTCCAGGCTCTTCAAAAGGACAATTTCTGGAGGAATATGGGTTAGGTTGTTATTCCCTAATTAGATAAGGTGCATTAGTATTGCATTTTGATTTGGCTGATTCATGACTTACGTAGTGAAAGGACAGTTAAGTGCTCTAAGTTGTCAGAGCGGAACAGCGAGAGAGGGATGACGGATAGCTGGTTGGATGACAGGAATAGTTGTATCTTGTGCTTCGGAAGCCCAAGGGGTACTGTTGCGACACTTTGAGTGCGCAGCATGGGCCTCCCCCATATTTCTGCACCTGCTGGTTCCGTCGAGGCACGATTGAGGGGTCGTGTGACAGGAGGAGCTGCATGAAGTCGCGAAGCTGGGTTGACGTAGTCCAATTCAGACCGTTCTGACGAAGTGTAGAAACTCGAGAGGTCGTCGATAAATGACTCGGGTATATGAGTCAGATTTCGACCTCTAAGCCGGGAGGGTCAGTCAAGATATCATGAGGGTAAATGGAATGCACTGACTCGAGGCTGACGCGCCCATTTCCTTCGTCGACCATTTGTTCACTCGCTTTTTGCCAAATCTCCGCCTCCAGCTGTTCTTGGGTCGGTTTAGGAGGAACTGCGCGTGGTTTGAATGCGCGATTCGTTGGGGATAACTGGTCCCATATCGACGCTTCGAACGGCTTGTTATATCTCGGCTTCTTCACGGTGGAAGGTGGTGTAATCGGAGAAACAGGCCGTTTTTTCTCATACTGAGGTGGCCGCCAGTTATGCGTGGCGGCAGAGAACGGGTGGCGGGTGAGCAAGAGGGGAGGTATGTTATGATCGTCATATATGTCAGGGCCATCAGCAGGAGAAGACGCGGGGGACGAGGAGTCAATATATCCTGGGGAAGAGGGAGGAGATGAGGAGTACGAAGAATGGGAGTACGCTGATGCTGAGGAGTACATGAGCAAGAAGGAAGGAAATCTCGTTCATTTCGGACAGGGGTTGATAAACAGAGCACGATCATGTGACAAACGCGTTCTGATGCGGAGGAATCGGAAAATTCGGGAAATGAGCAAAGCTAGTCTTAGCCTATGTAAGGAGGCCTAATCATAAGGCCGGAGCCTGCTGAGAGAACCTGGCCAGTGGTAGCTCTGTACTTATGCACGGGTGGGAAGCGTCAATGGGAGTTGAAGTAACTGAACATAATGCTGTGCTAGAAAGTGTCTGATCATATGATACTAATCGATCTCTGCTATTTGAAGTAAGGGTGGCGCATGAAAAACGAACAAGCATCATGTAACATTGTATGCCTTCAGGTTCAGATTTATTTGCTGTGACCCGGCATGATATGGGCACAGTTGTTGCCGGGCGGGGTTTAGGTGAAGCAAGAGAATAAGCGAGAGATATAGATTAAATTGGCAATGTAAACCAAGCGATAGTCGTGTGATGGACTAAGAACTTGAATTAAGGTAGGTTAGTTAGTGGTAACGGGGACAGTACTCTCCGTTGTGGAAGTTTTTGGCTCCTTGGTAAACTCGAGGCTGAACTTTTCGCCCTTCTCTCGCATCTCCCGCCATTGTTTAACCTGGTCGACGATGAGGCCCTCTCTCTTCTCCCGCCCTCCTGCAACCAATCGCAGGATATGCGACCGCTTCGTGGCAAAAGGTTCCTTCATCTTCCATCCCTTGCCTTGACCCTTCGTCATCCTCAAAAGCTCATACTTCCGCAGCGAACGAGTGGCCATGATCTGGAAGTTATCTTCAATCCACTGCATTCGTTCCTGCTGTTCCTTCTCCGGCATGTCTTCGACTCGGTGAGGGTAGTAGAATGGCTCGACCAAGCCCACGACTGCACGTTTGTAAGTCTTGAAGGCTTTACGTGTACGCGCTCGTCCCTTTGGCTCGGGAGCGATGTAGTTGTCCGTACGAATGTAGGTCGTTTGGACGCCATACACCGCAAGGAGGTAGGACCGCATATCAGTTTTGGTGACCGACTTGGGGATACGGAAGGTGGCTTCGTAGGGGTTGTAGGGTGCGTCGGGGAGGGTGTTATTTCGAACAAGTCGAATGACGATGTTTGGAAGATAAACACGTCGACCGACGACTTCTGTTTCTTCGATTCCACCACGTTCTACGGTCTTGAAACCGCGAATCCGGGACCTCCTCTCATTCAGCCTCTCAATCCACTGAGCCTCCGTGACTTGCTCCCCATCTATCTCCTTCAACTTCTGCAAAGCCTTCAACCTCTTGTATCGCGCGTGCTCGGTAGGTGTGAGACCCTCTGCGGTTGAGTCAGTAACGCCAACTGCTGTTGGGCCAAAGCGTTTGCGACGGCGGAGGCGAACAGCAAGAGGTGTCGAAGTCGTCCTTGCCACTCGAGCGGCTTCAGGTAGTGTAGGTGGCTTTGTAGAATAAAACCGTCGAGCAGCGAAGGCAAGGGACTGCATCATAAATGTCGCACGAAAAGAGCCTAAACTCGGGGACACTTTGAAATTTATTGACACGTGACTGAATAACGCCGGCACGTCACTCCGTCGCAGTGTCCAGCGGTGTCCACTGTCCACTTTCACTTCCACGACAAAGTTCACCACCTAGATCAGCCTCTACTGGTAGGATAGCCATGGCCATCACCTGTATGAGAGTCTTCCGGACCTTGAGCTCAGCATGCGCACCTATAACTGCTATCGTTGGCTTCTCATTACTCTTAACCTGGATCTTCATTCTATATCAACCAAATCTTGGTCCTGGCTCTATTCAGAGACTCGGCTGGCAATCTTGGGAAATCGTGACTATGCCGAACAATGCGCAAAATCCAGTCAAAGTCAACAACTCGTCTGATCTGGAAATACCAGAAAGACCAGACGTGGACTGGTGGAACGCCACTGTGCCAGAAGCACAAGTTGATTCATCTAGTTTCCCATTAGACATGTGGGCACCGTTGCTGCCTCACACCACAGGCCGTGCGTTTAGGCTGATTATGTACTCATGGCTACCTACCTAACCAACTTCACAATCAAATATAGTCTCAGAAATCACTCTAACTCAATGTAGGATACCTCCAACGCTGGGGGAAGAGCTGTGTGCCCCTGCCTCAACCCCTGAGCAGGATGCGATTAAGGGAAAGTGGGTCCGAGTGAGGCGCGATCTGAATATTGAAGGAGGGACCATGTCTCCTTACCTGGTGAGTTACTTAGGTTGTTGGAGGCACTTTCCTTCCTGACACACACACCACACAATCAGAATGTCTACTACCGACGCACGAGACGACAAGACATCAACCTTGTTACCGACATCGAGTTGCTTGCCGACCAGCAGGAACCTTCGTCGCCTGGCACATGGCACAAGGTATCCACGTCTCTCAGGGCAGGCTTATACCGTGCACCGCCGCTGTACTTGTGGTATCGCACCGGAAATACAGCAGGCGAGATGAATGCTGTTGAGCGCTCCAACATTATCACAGAAATTGATGTCTTATACGGCGAAGACGTTCCTTGGTATGGTTTTGAGAAGCTCGAGCCGCCCACGATGCCCGAGAGAGGAAATGTACAAGCTACCTGGTTGACCTACCGCCGTGGTGTGAAACGTAAGTAGCACTTTCTACTGTTATTTGCTACGACACAGGTTTTAACAGTTGGGCTTTAGTTCCACCGCATGCCCCGCCTTTGCATTTCTCTCGTTCTGGAAAGTTCAAGATCATGCAAGTCGCCGACCTACACTATTCTGTTTCTCAAGGACTCTGCCGAGATTCCGACCGGAAACCATGTGAACACTCAGATAATTTGACTACCACTCTAGTTGGCAAGGCCTTGGAAGCTGAGAAACCTGATCTCATCGTGTTCTCAGGAGATCAGCTGAATGGACAAGGGACTACTTGGGACCCCAAGTCCGTCCTCGCTAAGTTTGCAAAGGCCGCCACTGACAGGGGAATTCCTTGGGCTGCGGTGTTCGGAAACCACGATGAGGAAGATGGGATGCTCAAGGAAGAGCAGATAATGCTATTGAAGGGCCTGCCTTACAGCCTTGTGGACAGAGGCCCGAAGGACGTTCACGGAGTTGGCAATTATGTTCTGAAGGTGTTAAGCGCAGATGCGTAAGTGTCTTCTCGTTCCAGATATTTCATATTTTCACGAAGCTTTGCAGCTCGAAGACCCACCTCTTGACCATGTATTTTCTTGATTCCGGTGCGTACACAAAGGGCTACTGGGATTTCTTCGGCTTCGTTGGTACCACATATGATTGGATACGCGAGGTAATTATACCACTGTCGTCGGGAGTCCTGAGCTGATGATCTTCCCTTTTCAAGAGTCAAACCGATTGGTTCCTACAGCAGTCAAGTATGTTTCTATGACAAGATATTTCAATGGCGGACCTGACTTGTGATCCATAGGTTTAATCAAACCAATCGAGAGGCCCTTCACACCTGATTCGGCGAAGGATCTTGGCCACGCCTGGAAGAGGCAAGAACAGATTACTCCTGACGTGAGAAGACTAGCGAAACCAAATGCTTTGATGTTTTTCCACATACCTCTGTGAGCTTCTGATGATTGCCTCTGAGCCTAACTAATCCGCGTTTATTCTAGGCCAGAGGCTTACACGACGGCTGACTCCGACCCACGAACACACAGACCCCTCGATGTAGGCACTCACGGTCAGGAAGCTCCTGGAAATGCAAAGAGTAACGCTGGATTCTATGAGAATGGCGTACTCAAAGCTATGGAGAGTGAGCATATCGGGAAAGGAAACGCCCTGGAGGTGAAAGCTATTGGAAACGGGCACTGTCACAGTATGAAGTCATCTTCCTTAAAAAGTCCAGTGTATGCTCACCGAAGACGCTAGTTACCGAGAACTGTCGTCGTATAAAGGGGGTCTGGCACTGTTTTGGGGGCGGAGGGTAAGTGGTATTGTCGTTGTCCTGAGTCTGGAACTAATGTGACTATGATATAGGTCGTATTCTGGATATGGAAAAATTGGGTGAACGCCTGGCCACAATTGAGTCTATCTACGATTCACTTACACACTTTCACAGATTCGACCGAAGATTCAGGATCTATGAAATCTCTGACTACGGAGAAACAATCAGGACCTATAAGCGAACGGAGAAGGATGAGATTGTTGATGACATGATACTTGCTGGCAAAGGCGCTCCTCCATTGTGAGTGTGGAACACAAGCCAAAGTATGCTGGGACATTATCTAACATATTGTAATAATAAACGACAAAACATGGCATGGAGGTTTTTTGGAGAAATTCTCGAGTCTTTCCTCGATCGACTTGAATTGGGAACTTGACACTTGTATTGTACAATTTATTCAAAGTGAAGTTTTCGGCCAAAGCGAATTCAGTGAACATGTCATTTTGACGACGTTCCGTCCGCCGCCGCATGCCAAGCTTCACGCATTGGCTCATACTTGTTCACATACGTGTCCTTCTCCAGGTGGCACGCCAAGCCCACTACCTGCGTAAGTGCAAAGATTATGATTGCAGATGCTTCCACTTTGCGCCGTCGATAATCGTGATCTATCAAATGCTGTCGTGCATAACCACATTCAAGGGTTCGCCGTGCTTGGATTTGAGATTCTCCAAGATACGGACGAGCAGTACGTCGGAGCCAGGGTCTGAACATACGGGGCATGTGCACTGGAATCCGTAAGGTCGAAGTAGGTCCTGGCGTTTGGCCTTCGGGACGCCGATCTCGCAGTAGGTAATAGTGATTTCTTCACCAGCCTTGATGGGGCAGATAGCTCGTAAGGAAAGGGAGAATGACGGCACATCGAACCTGTACAAAGCATTTGGATCGCAGCTATAGTACGTACAAGTCAGCATCGAGATTCTGACACTGACTTCGTGAAAACGAAACTTACCTATGGTTGATGCGTGAAATGACGTCGAAAACACCAGAGGTACTGTACGGCTCCTTGTCATCTTGGCTTGTGCTGCCAGTTGGGATGTCGAGGTGGATCCCGTTCGTCCTCGCTCTGCCAAGAATCGGTCCCGATCCATCCTCCGTATGGCAGTTGTAGAGTGTAAGGTATGCCGCGTGGCTCTCCGGAAGCATTCTATCAAGGCAAATCTTCAGGCACTCTTCGACTTCGGCCAGATGCACCTGGTTGGCCTGCGAGGGCGTAAAGGACGGTTTGTACCGCTCCACGCTCATGCCCATTACGGTCGGTAAGGCGAGCATGGGGCGTTCGGCGATGATGAGGTCATGGGGCACGAGGTCCTTTGTCGCGAACATGCCCATGCCATGCGCCGAGGGGCCGATGCGGTGGCGCACCTGCGGAGGCTTGGGCACAGATGCAGGGAACCCGGGCGTATTCAGTATTGCACATTTCTGCTTGCCGCCCCGCAAGAGACACTCAGACCACGTATCGGGGCTATCGGCAGAAGTTTCATCAAAGGTTCGGGGAGGGATGGTCGTGAATATGATGTGGTTGTCGCTGTAATCCACGGTCTTACCATCGAAGACGCTGACCTTAGGCGGTTTTGGGACGTAGTTCTCAGGCAGCGCTAACTTGTGAGAGATTGAAAAAATTAAGATCGGCCGACTCACTCGTGTCCAGCTTTCCAATAGGAAGTTTGTAGGCAGTGGGTCCGTTTGAACCTTAGGAATGCGCAGTCAAACATTTGAAATAGTCGAGGGAAACTCGAGACAGGCACTCACCTAGCTGAACTGCCCCAGCATGTTCAAAAGCGTCGCCGATTACATCTCTTGCAGGGGTCGGTTCTTGTGTCTCCTTCGTTGATTTCTTTGTATTGAGAAATCCTCTTTTCATTGCAAATTGAGGGTGTGGATATCGCGGTAGGAGATATGGTTAGAAGAAGGTCAAGCAGTGGGGCCATCGGAGCAAGGATTATGACCAGCCACAGACAGTAAGGATCACTAAAAGAATGTAGTTCGAATATTGTCCTTGATGGGTTCTTCATTGCGCTCAAAAAGGATAAAACGATTTGTTCGAAAGAGGCGTGACACCGAAAAGACGACGAAATAATGATTCTAAGGAACAGCACCTGAGGGAAGCTAGCATAGAGATGGACAGATAAATTGGATCTGCTTCGAGTTCCACAATCAAGACCAGAGTCGACAGACCGCGTGCGTATGGCAGAAGAGATTGAGATCTTGGATGGAGTCCGAGTTCAAGGGAGCCCGAACAGTGCACCGAGCCATCACAATTTTCGCACGGCTTCCCTCCGCAAACAATTAAAGTCCCGCCATTGCATACTACATACGGACGGTTCAACACCTTGAGCACTTGCGCGACGCACAAACCCTTCTTCATCGCCTCTGCAATGTCGTCGAGGTCAAATGGTAGCCAGGGCCATTCACGACGCGATAATCAATCAGTGTCATCAACGTCATCGACAACGGGCCGCAGTGAGCGAGGTGCGCGTCAAGCATCTGTGAGCCCTCATACAAATACTGCCAACACCAGAGACTAACTCTAGAAAGGCCAAACCTGCAGTTGAATCAGCAGTTACGCGGTTGTTGGTTGCCATTAAGGAGCTCCTCGAAGCTCTGACACAATGGAGCACTTTGAAAGTGGACGAGAACGCAGTCAGCGACGTATATGTTCGCCTCGGGAATGACTTCAACTCAGCTGTGGCTGCGTTCTCAGGATATAGTATTGACATGGCGTGAGTACTAATTGTTTCATCTTGAGCAACGTCTGACCCGTAAATTGTGCATAACAGCGAGCTCATGTCTGTACCTGATGACCTTCGGAACGTCCTTGAGCAATGCCTTGCCGAAGATGCCACTCCGGAAAATCTTGAGCTTTATCTACCCACTGTGCGGCGCATCATCACCGACCTGTTAACAGGATTGCGTGGAAAGCAATCAGTTTATCGACGTCTGCAATCTCACAAATCAGGAGAGTCAGGGAGTGGACATGAGAGGACGGAGAGCCGTTCATCGCGCGGGGAGCGTACGTCGTCGAAACGAGGCGAGCCTGGGCATCGCTCTCAGCTCTCGCGAACGATAGCTGAAGCGGAGAAACCTGAACGCGAACGGGAAAGTACATCTAGACGGAGCGGACAATCTTCATCTGGGAGAAGGGCAGAGTTGAATTCGCCACATGCAGTTCCCAGTGAAGATGAACGATTTGTTGGTGGATTTGCACCGGCAATCCTAGAGCATCCTCAACCACCTCCAGAATCTGAGCAGGAAAATACCGCAGTGTCGGTCGAATCCCGAATGAAGCAGCGGTTTCCGTCTGCAGCTCCTTCCCCGTCGTCGTCTCAACGAAGTCTTCCATCCAGCCCTGCACCCGTTCTTCCTGCCGAACCCCCTCCTAAAGCTCCAACCTCTCCTGCTGTTCCGGCCAGCGTGAAACGGTACTCACTTGTCGATAAACCCATGTCCCCTCCCACCGTCCTTGTCGAACCCTCCAGTCCCGGCCAGGATATAGATGGTGCATCTGCTTCACCGGCTTCCGAGACACCTCCCGAATTTGCGCCTGCAATGGCAAATTCTCTGGCTGCGCTGAAAAAGAACGATATTCTTGAACGTCGCGCGTCAAAACGTTTTTCGACCTTTAATATATCGAAGATGACCGGATCATCGACAATACGAGAACGCCCCGGACGCAGTGGGCACCCCAATAGACGATCCTTCGCTGCGTCATCGGCACTAACACCAGGGGACTTGGCCGTCCTCACGGAGGAGGGGGATGAAGAGAGCCCCCATGCACCAGCGTCAACCTCGCTGCGCCGTGAGGGCAGCGCAAGATCTCGGTCGATTTCGAGGACCGCCACACCCGAGATGCGACAGGATGCCCCACCCGTCCCTAAATTACCGAAAACCCCGCACCCCCCTACGACTATTGAATCTACCGACAAACCCGCCGAAAGCTCACCCGAGCCTTCGAGCGATTTCTTGAAGATGACAGTGTTCTTGCAAGTTGGCCGTGAAGTCAAGAAAGCCGTTGTCGAGTCCAACATATCTTTCGCCTCACTGCGCGTCTTATTTGTGGATAAATTCTCGTACAATCCGGGTCAGGATAACTTCCCGGCGATATACATTCGCGATCCCTCAAGTGGGGTTCAGTATGAACTTGAAGATACGGACGAGGTGAAGGACAAGTGTCTTCTCTCCCTCAACGTCGAACGTAAGTCTATACTTTGAACGTGGATATACCAACATACTAAGATGAGTCAACAGCTCTCGACCAGATCAAACAACACATCGACGCCAAGATTCTAGGGCTTTCTACTGAGCTCATGGAACTGAAGTCCGCAGTCGCATCATCTAATCAGCGACAGCCCACGCTACTCCCAAATTTTGCAGCCGAGCCGCTCGCGGAAAGCACACCTCGACCTTCCGATCGCCAATTTCAACATGTTGCTCGACGTCTCTCTCGATTTGTGGGCGAATCATCCTCTGGTTCTGCTTTCCAATCTATCAACTTCACGCAAATGCAGCCTCAGATGACAGGACAATCTTTGCAACCACAGATGACCGGCGGATCTGTACTCTCGGAATACTCCAACCGGGTTGTTACCGATCTAAAGACGCAGTTCGACGAGGTGCAGAACCTGCGTCGCGATCTCGGCATCATGCGACAGCTATACACCGAGTTCATGAAACAGACCAAAGAATCACTGTCCACTCTCAGAACTCAAACACAATCCGTCAAGCAGCTCGCAAATACAGGCGTTGGTGGTGCCAGAGGATACATCGACACAGGCAAAAAGAAACTGGACTCGCGCAGCCAGAATGTCTTGACCGAGGTGGAAAAGTTGTTGGATACTGTCGAGAACGTCAAGGACGACGTAACCAAGAGGCAGATTACACCAAAGGAGCTCTACGTCAGAACCATCAAGCGGGACATTGATACCGTCAGCAAGGAGCTCGAGAGTCTTAAAGAACACATCAAGACAATCAAACCGATGTGGAAAAAGACCTGGGAAGAGGAGTTGCAGAACATCGTCGAGGAGCAGCAGTTCTTGACTCATCAGGAGGAGTTCTTGAATGATCTGTTGGAGGACCACAAAGCCGTCGTTGAAGTCTATGGCCATATCGAGCAGGTCATCTCTCTTCGCAAGCCACCTGGTTCCAATGGTGCAATCAAACCTCGCAGTCGGAGTTTTCGCCCCCCGCCTCCCTCCGAGGGTGATGGCCTCAGCAACGTGATGCTCGAGATACGTGGTGCTTCCGTCGACCCTGAGAAACGCATGAAGGCCATAGAAGCCAATCAGAGGAACCGACAGAAGGAACTAGAGGCGCGTTCTGACGACCTCCATGCAGAGCTGCACGATTTTGTGGGTCAGAAGAAGTTGAGGATGACGGGTGGAGCAGAAGAGACCGAACGGGTGCGTCAGAAACGAAGCGAGATGACCCTCAAAGCCATGTTCAACGTCAACGTCTCGTCACCACCACTTTCCAATTCAGACCTTCCCTCCTCCCCACCGTACTGACGCTTCTCAATTTCTCAGTCTTTTTCTTCCTATGTTGTCTTCGTTGCATTTGTATATTTTCCTGCAGTATTTAGTCTCACACAGACATTTGACCTCTTGGGTCAAGGCAGTGGGGGAATTGGGACTCTACCTAACCACTCTATGGACATCCGTTTATCGCAGTTGTATACAAGTATACAGGAATAATCTTAAGTGTGCGGCCTCATAGTTACTGCCCGGGAGTTTCAAACACAATCCGATTCTGCGGTATATTGGTACAAGCTAACCCCCCGCCGGTCCGGGTGTCTGCCCCACGATTCGATCCGCCCCCTTCAAACAATTGTTCATGCGATATGGTCCGTCGCTCCGAGCTCATCGACGGCCTGTGCTTTCTCAGCAGGTGTACTGCTCGTGCCTCGGATTGATCGCATCGACTTTGCGCTGAAAGACAAGTGTTTCGACCAGCGAGTCGGAGTGGTACTAGGGATGCTCCTGAGAACTCAAGTCAGACTTGCCAAGAGCCGACAACAAGCGGGACCAGACTACTCACGATGCTCTCTTCCGGGAAGACTGAGCCACGACGTCCATCGGCAATTGGATTCGCCGTGGGGTGAGCATGAGGTGCGAAAGGCTGAACGGCAGTAGCCCCATGGTGGTGGTCAGTGACACAGTAGTAGTGAGTGCAATGAAGAAGGTTCGCCAACGAGTCTGCTTGGATACTGGTTAGTCATTACGAGGCTTTTGTACGTCCTGAGCCTTGGCCAGAAGGCCTTTCGGCCAAATCCAGTATACAATAGGCTCGTGGCATTGTTCTTCGAAAGTCGGAATTGGTGCCTGAGGAACTCGTAGAGAATGTGATAAGATAAGATTGTTTTGGTCGTGATCCAATGAGATTTGACGGAACCATCTTCTGAATCTAGGCTGCCAGGAGGACGTATCTGGGCTATGGCCGTCAGACTATCCGAGACTATCGTGGGTGGCGTCGACCTCATGGTTATCACAGGATACACTATGCCGAGCCCCCTTTTCGAGTTCAGCATTTTCCCAATCTCCGTCATATAGATGGAATGAAACCCGATGCACTGGCGTTGCTATTTGCTTATAAAAAGGCGCTTCTGTGGAGCATGTCACTAGGGTTTTCTCTTCCCCTTTGCTCTCCCCCACTCTGACTCTAATATACCTATGCCTCAGGTCAATCCATGTCACAGCCCCCTCAAAAGTGAATACTCATCCCTGACCTCCAGGCTCAAACATCCCAGCCTTGTACTGGCAGTCTTGACTCGGAGCCCTCTCGGCAACATTCTACTGCATCATATATCCGCGGCCGCCCGACAGGCATTTCAAACTGTCCTCGACGTGAGCATCTGCTTACCCGTTATATGACGAAGGCCTTCATGTCTTCTCTCAAGACCTAGATTCCTCGACTTCTAAGGATTCGAGACAGCTTGCTCACGACATACTTCAGGACCTACATACCATGTAAGATCACTTTCGAATACATCCATTATTAATCTAGATCTCAACCATCCGCGCATTTCTAGAGAAAGAATCGCAAAGGTCTTCGCAGTCTATTGAAAATGACGCACTCTTCATGATCTCTATGATGCTCGGCAATGTAACATGACACAAATACTTCGTTCAATTGAATAACAATGTATTACTTGATGTACAATATAGAAGTGGTTATCGTATAGGTGTTCCTCCGTCAGTATCCACAGATAGTCATCGTCAATATTAATGTCTCCATGGCTTGCCACCAAAATTCAAAGACTCCAATTATGCGTACCCCTAATCAAATCCACCAAAGACACTTGACTATTCTCCTCTCCACAAAAAGCACAGAGGTCATGAAGCAGAAAGCCAAAGTCGGGACGTAAGGTCCCAGACTCCTAGTGGCGATGTATTGGTTGCTGTTGCAGATGCTTTTGCCATGGGGCAGGAGAATTTTCACCATGCGTCGCAGATTCTGGTCCCAAAACTGATGTACGCGGTAACAGTTCGCGGTTTCCTTACCACAAGGGGTAGGAGGGTTGTTGATAGCACAAAATACAGCAAAAATGGGGCTATCGTAGGGAATAGCTGGGTCGAGAGGCGTACAATGGCGGAACAGGAAACCAAGGTCATGAAGCGTGTAGCGATCGCTCACTGTGTTGGACGTAAATGGTCAAACAGATTGATGGGCATGTGGATCTTCTGATCTTCCGTAAGGGGAGCGTATGAGTGCATTTTTCGCAAAGAATGCCTGATTCAAAGGTTATCTACAGGTTGTGGTCGCTGATCCTTGTCTCTGGGCGGGTTATGAGTTCAGGTTCGAGTTTCATTCTGAGTTTTTGTAACGAGACCTTTGTTCCCAAGTTCCAGGTCATATATAGCATGAGGTGCAAAAGGCTGAATGGCAGTAGCCCCGTGGTGGCGGTCGGTGACACAGTAGTAGTGAGTGCAATGAAGGTTCGCCAACGAGTCTGCTTGGATACTGGCTCCGTTGGTCAATACGAGGCTTTTGTACGTTCTGAGACTTGGCCAGACTAAGGCCTCCTCGGCTAAATTCAGTATACAATAGACTCGTGGCATTGTTCGAAAGTCGGAATCGGTGCCTGAGGAACTTGTAGAGAGGGTGATATGATAAGATTATCGTGTTCGAAAAAGTTCCCGCTACTCTGTAGAGGGTTTTTTGGTCGACCGTCTCAGCTTGCTGCTTAAAAGTCGAAAATTTGATGACTCAC
>JABCKT010000158.1:0-41613 GCA_018858115.1 Tephrocybe rancida
TTATGCATGGGCGCACCCAAACATCTCGCGGGCGCGCCCATATCTATAAGTTATGCATGGGCGCACCCAATCATCTCGTGGGCGCGCCCAAGTCCATAGGTTATGCATGGGCGCACCCAATCATCTCGCGGGCGCGCCCAAGTCCATAGGGTATGCATGGGCGCACCCAATCATCTCACGGGCGCGCCCACATCTGTAAGTTATGCATGGGCGTGCCCACTCTAAAATGCTACTGGAAGTGGGCGCGCCCATGAGATCTATGGGCGCACCCATAGATGGTTTGGGCACGCCCAGGGGGGCTGGATCGGGACCTGGTCCCAGACCCTCTAAGGGGAGTTAGGTAGTAGGCACTAACTACCCTAAGAGGGTACTGCTAGGGGGTTGCCTGAAGTGATGATATGCTCGAACTGTGGCTCATTAACGCTCAACATATTAATATCTTGCCATCGCTATTCATTACCCATGCGTTCTGGCCAGCATGAGTCTCTTAAGGTGGTGACTGCTCGAGTGGATCCCAGGCAGGATATATTGCACAAATTATATGTAGTAGACAGACCCTTCGTGAATACATTCTATGTATGCTCCCAATTGACCATTAAACAAGAGTTACGACCACGCTAGACCGTAGGTCTTGATTCACATGGTCAAGACGAAAAATGCCCGCCACGACATGACAATACGCGGCCTACGTTTAC
This sequence comes from Tephrocybe rancida, assembly GCA_018858115.1. NCBI lineage: Eukaryota > Fungi > Basidiomycota > Agaricomycetes > Agaricales > Lyophyllaceae > Tephrocybe > Tephrocybe rancida. Next base: position 696 of record JABCKT010000158.1, read on the forward strand.
GTTTTCCATGAGCCCTCCGCAGAAATTAGGCCCCGAATATTCCGAAATATCTACTTTTGAAGTGCCTCTGCGCTCCATGAAGCAGACGAGTGCTGCTACGGCTAAATCAGAGAAATCTTGAACACATCGCCACGCCATTCACAATCCATATTATATTTTCATTTGGAACATTTTGGGGACAGTAGCAACGAATTGTCAAATTCAAGTTATCGATAAATGTTGGTACGATACATCCACCGTTCATTCTGAAATTCTCCCGTCAATCCCCGGTCAACGGACTCCTCATCTCCGTCGTATTGGTTCTCACCCCATAGCTCTTCGTCATCATCGACAGGTGCAATCGCCTCGACCACGAAACGACCCCCGCCAAAGCCCAATGGAAAGTGCTTCCGCGCGTATTCTGTCATATTGTGTGAATTGGCCACCAATGACTCGGAAGGTCGTGCCACATCAGCTTTCCCCTCCCCCAGATGCAGGACATAGAGGGGGAGAACCTGTGCCGGATCAAAGACAATGTATTCCAGACTACCTGGGGAGACGTGGGAGTCATACCCAGGTATAAGGGTCTTGGTTCCACGTAACCAGGAATCATCGATGTGAAAACGGCGGCCCATAGTTATCACACTAACGATCTTTGGATGGCGATCATGAACCGGAGCAAAAGTATCATGCAAAGAACGTACTAGCTTATATCCTGGAAGGATACGGCGCTGGCCTTCGTATTGGCCGTCTTCCGTTGTGTCTGCATACCTAGAAGGTATGTCAGTCGACGAAACACCTAGGATCAGAATAGACAAGGCCTACCAGAGACTGTAGGCTGGGCTTGGCGAGGTATATACACCCTAGCAAGAAACGCCGATCGTCAGCAATGAGATCGACACAGCATATGAAACGAACTATCTCACCAACCCCCATGTTGTTCCGTCTCTCACTTCGACAGCTTCACCACGCTGTGTATTTTGTCCGGGTATAACAAACCCCGATCTCACGATAGAGGCGACGCTATGCCTTGGTGTTCCATGAAACACAATCTCCTCCTGTCCCGCGCGATCCCACGCGGCGTCTTTTTCTCGGCGCTCGGAGAACGCCCCAGCGACGGCCTCTTGGATCCTTTGGCGGGCATGGAGGTATTTCTGGCGCAAGTCGTCACGAAGAACGACTTCGGCGTGCAGGAGCTTCGTGGTTGAGGGAAGTGCGTCCGTGATATCTTGAATCGTCGTCGATCCCATGTAAGCATCCACAATCGCCTGGTCCGTCACACCTGTATACCATAAGGGCTTCAGGAGAGGCCACCATTAAGCTCAGAACTGCGCATACGTCTGTCGGCGCTATCCATGTCAAAATATATCTCCTGAATGTCGGCCCCTGCTGCGACGGCTTCTTCAATCTCTTCCTTGGCATCCGTGCGTAAGCCCCCAGCGTACTCCCGTGTCTCCTCCAATAGTTCAAAGAGAACAGCCTCGCCTGGCTTTGAATTCACGATCCCCGCGAGTCTAAGTTTGAGGCCGCTCATTTGAGCGCGACTCACTCCTAGGCCATCTGAGTCGATTGATATATTTAGGTCGGAGGATGGACAGTTGGGGTACGAAAGAGGCACGTAGAAGGAAAGGACGATGGGTGGGCAGCTGAACTTGAACTGCATCTCGGAGAGAGAGGACAATATGTCGCTGTAGATGGATTGAATCGCTGCGAGCTCATCAGAGCATTCGAGAGAAGACATCGTGGTGTGTATGGCCTACATTTCAAAGATGTAGACTATATACATGACAAGAGAGTGAATCATTCGTTGACATCCTAGCCATGCATGCCGAAAGCGCTGTCAGTCGATCGTGAGGTGAAGTTGGGCGCGACTTCATAGTGACTGATCAAACGTCGGTGCCATGATAAGAGTTTCAGACAGACCACACGATATTAAACTCCCAAGTGACTACCCTAGAAAATAGTTAACAGCCAATTGTGAGTGTGTCCTGGCGTTCGTGTTACCGTGAGGTTGCATGAACTTGGCACTGGTGGACTCGAGCTTGAAACTTGGAGCTTGGCCAAGGAAGTAGTCACGGACTTGGACTCGTTCATAAGGTTGAACGAGGTTATGAAGTTGACCCGAGAGGTGGTGATGTCGGTTAGAGTAGGTTAGAGTGAGCAAAGAATATTTCGTAAATAGAAAAGAAGAGGGAGATGAAATTGGCCCAGTCAAACTCGAAAGATATGATCCCTTAGCTCAGTGGTAGAGTGTGTGATTCCAGCCATTGGTACTTCCACAAAGTCATCCGTTCAAGTCGGGTAGGGATCAGCTCTTTTGCCATCTTATTTTTCCATCTGTCGAGATGGTTTTTACAGTGACCCAAGCCTGGTCTAGTTGCCTCTTTGCCACAGACATCTGAATCACGATTCTGGGTAACGAAATATTTGATTTCGGAACGACACTAAAGGGATGGTATGTAGGACTAGATGATACAGGTGTAGCAGGGAGTGTTGTTTGTTGATTGAGTTGAGCAGGGAGTGACGGGATATACAGAACGCGTGAGTGAGCAGAGGCGAGGGTAAGTAAAGTTGGGAGCATGGTATAAACAAGAAAACGATATGTGAAGTCCCAAGATCTTTCCTTCCATCGTGAGCAGGGCAAAACAAGAAAGAGAGCAGGTATATCAATCAGTCCCCCCAACTCGCGCTCAGGGCGCCCACTTCATGCAGGCGAAATTGGAACCTGTCAGAGGCGGGGGATATCGAGACTTGGGGGTGCGGGTAGTCGTCGCGTGGGAAGGCAACAAAGTTCTCCGCGTCGTCTAGACTCGACGTCTCTGCAGCCTCTATCTCCATCTCCGCACCCTCGGCCTTCTTCCCTTGGGCACGCCCTCGCGGTTCGACATATCCATCTCCGGTGTCGGGACCGCGCACAAGCCGCACCCCAAGAACGCCTGGCGGCGAGACTTCGATCTTTTCCTCCCGGGGTTCCCTGGACGCTGCAGAGGATGCAGAGGATTGAGACACCGACCGGGACCGAGAATTAGGTGTAGAATGAAGAGGTGTGATCCGCAGCCCAGAGCGTACGCGGAATGGTGGCCGCGGATGTGGCATGTGGTGTTGTGCAGGCGACTGGCCCTCATGGAACGTCGACGTCGACGCCGAGCGCGACGAGGAGGACAGATAGCTCCCCTGCGCCATTATGTCGAGCAGCGCCCGAGGTTTATTGTGTAAATTGAAAGGCAGCGGCGAAGAAACGTTCACCATTATCCTATTTGAAAAACATGAGCCTTGTAAGTGCTTACTGTAAATATATAACCACTCACCCTTCTTTTGAACGCACAATACTCCCCAGCCTGTCTTTGTACGCTGCCAGATCTACTAGTGTAGCACTAGCATTCGGTCCTCCTGTTCTGAGCCGACTTATTAGTTAATTATTGAAGAGCACGCCTCGTGTATGAACCCACATGAAGTCTCCTCCAGAAGTTGGGATTAGCCTGGAACTTTCATCTGGTATTGTCTGCAAATGATCAGAAAACTGTTCAGTGATAGAACAAGCTACCCTACCTGGTCTCTGGGGCGCTTTCCTAGACAACATAGGACGCGATAGAGGAACGAGGCCATATAACCCCAGATGGGTGGAAGAGGAAAGAAGGAAAGGGATTGGTTTCGTATAGGTTAGGGTTAATCTTTTTCTGAAGTAGTGGGACGGCCGGCCCGCTCTGCATTTGGTTTCGAGTTTTGAAGTTCAAGTTCTTTGAGGTTTCCAACATAACCCACGCAGGGCGCCTTTCAGTCGCAGAGCCCGCTACTCCTTTCTCTAGGAAACGATGTTTGAAAGTCGCTACAAGCACCGAGCTTCGGTTGGCTCCTCGCAGCACGTCCCGAAAAACGTGCACTGGCTTCAACCAGCAGATAGAGATAAATCTACTACTAGGGTGCTGGCCAACACCGACGTAGGCCTCAAAGAAAGAGGGGCGCGTTGGTGAAGCACGCAGTTCCACATGACTACATGTGACGAAACATGAAACCCTACAGATTTTGAAAAGTTGAAGACGACCGAAACCCCTAGAGAGTATTGAGCATTCTTACCTATGTACTCCATGGTCCTTATGTGGAGGGCCGCATATGAAAATAACGCCTTGGGAGCACTCAGGTGTCATGTAAATTTAATTGGCCGATCTGCTGAATCTCTTTGGAATCACTGCAAGTGTTCTGATATTTCTTCTACGAGGTACTGATCATTAATATAGAGTAGCGTAGAGTAGGACTAGGCGGCTTAGAGTAAGTATTCGTATAAAGGAAACTACGAAGGTGAAGTTTGTTTAACTGATCCTCAGTCGTTATTATGTATTAAAATTACTTATATCCTTTCCGTCGTACTCTCCTCTCAAGTATTTTGCCAACAAGAATAGACTGAATCGGTCATTCTCAGGCTTCGATATATCGTGGCGCTTAGCCCAGCCTGGAGTCCCGGGAAAGCACGGCACGCCTGGCACAGCACAGGTGTCAAAATCGATGATCACCGCATGGCCTTCTTCATCGAGCATGACATGCCGCGGCGTAATGTCGTTATGTACCAAACCCATTTTATGCAGGTGCATCACGCCAGCCTGGATGTCCAATAGGATCGTCCGAGAATCGAACGGAGGCTTAGTCCTACAGCGACAATCGATCAACACGGACGTCTTTCTCGACAGGATAAGAATGTACGTACTTCCAAGGCGGGATACAGTTGCCCATCATTTCTTCCAGGTTACACTGATACCCTTTCAAGCATAGATGTCCGACGAACAAGCCCTCTCTCAAAGAGCCGTAATACTCGCAGACGTTGGGGTGCGGACGATCATGCAGCCTCTCCAGCACCGCTAGCTCAGTGGACGTAAAGTCACGGAACAGCCTCCGGCCACCATACTGCTTGCAGTTTTTCAGGCGCTTCAGATGATACCCGAACGGAGGAGGGAGCTGGACTTCTGTTATTCCTTCACGCCATACAGCATGCACGACGTCCGCGGAGACGGGCGTACCGCAGAGCTGGGGCAGGATGTACTCGCCGTACATATACTCTAACGGAGGGATGACGGCGAGGAACGTCTGTGAGTCGTCCTGCTCGCGGTAGATGACTATGAGGTTGAATACGCCGCCGCAATCGAAACTTGGTATCTCTTGGACGATTGTACGTGGCATGGAGAGCACTGGCGTTCTGAGTCAGGATGCTCAAGAGCTGGCGGTGCTGCGCTAGAGTGCATGTGAAGGGAGGTAGGGAACAAGGCGAAGTTTGAGCGCTTCTGGGCTTGAATCGATCACGAGCCTGAGGACACGACTTGATGTCGACTGTGACTCTTTGAAGCCGTGTACGTGTAATGACATTAATGATCAAGCTGTGTCGGCTCATTGCTGGCGATCAACCTCCTAAAATGGTATGACTCGGGAAGCTTACCAGAAAGGACAAGATCGACAGCATGTATATATCGTACATCCCGACAGGCGTCTTGGACGGCATTTGGTTATGGAGAGGAACCTGGCTTCTTAGACCTGAGCCGTCATGAGAAAGAAGGTCGTAATGGGGTGGTGAAGTCAAATTCATACAAATAGTATACATGTTCCTATGTTTAAATTTACAGCTTATCGTTAAGAATCGGGGTTTGAGAACAAGTGGGCTACGTTACAAGGGGAAATAGGAACAAGGTGCTTAGTGTTGTTGAGCCTTGAGAAGGGCAACCATCAATTTCTCGTAGGAGCCACTCGCTTCGCTCTTCACGCGAGATTCCAAAGTCTTGCCTGTGCGGCGCTGATACGCCTCTGCAATGGCAGCCATGCGCCCGGGGACCCAATGGGCACGGACCATCCTATGTCACAGCCAAAATTAGATCAGATTAGAGTAACGGATGCATCCTGCTCACCTGTATACAAGCTGCTTATCCTTGGTTCCAAAGCCCACCATCGCCTTGTCTATGAGCTTAGCATCTCGCCAGATGCCTTTGCCGTCCCTCTTGCGCTTGACACCCTCTGCGACGAAAAGAAGAGCAGTACGAACGTGGCCAGAGCTTCAACGCATTTATCAGATACAGGTTGGTTCACCAGAATCGGCGAGAGCTACGCACAACTCGGACTTGATGACTTTTGTAAGACTTCGGTATTTCATATTGTATGCGTGACAACTGGATGTCCTGACGTGAGCTGCCATAAAAGAGAGTGAAGGATGCGACACATACACGGCACTGAGGTGAGGGCGAGACCTCGTGAGGAAAATATTAAAGAAAGTAGTCTGAGTATAAAATGAACATGGTGAGAAGAGTTGTGCTTGAAGGTGAGACGGAGGTTACCTCGTCTGTCCCTGTCCGAGCCTGACCAGCAGCGTAGAGATCGAGAACGTCCTTCTCTACTAAAGCATTGTCGATAGGAGTAGCATCAACTGGGCGGTGGGCATTCAATGCAATTATGAACACTGGATGCAAGCGCTCATCAGTGAGGCGGCCGTCGGAGAATTCCGGTGTGTAACGTACTTTTCTCAGTCTGTCCACTGAGATCTCCCTTAATCTTGACGGCAAGATCCTCCTTATATCGGTGCTTGAACTCGACGGTAAGACGATACAGGTCCTCGCTGGAACGATCCAAGAGGATCTCAGTCAGGAGATCTTCGTCTGTTCTGATGGTAGAAGCTCAGCCTTCAATGAAGAGGTGACAAAGACAGGTACTAACCCAGCACCGGCTAGCGCGCTGTAGAGGAGCTCGACGTCCCAAGCAAGAGGGCCTGTAGCAAGAGCGTGGATTCCCATCCTGGAGATGTATAAACGACTGCAAAGCTACAAAGGGAGAACGGGCAAATATACCCGAAGTAGCCGCTCGTTTCTTTGTCAAGGAGGTCCACGAGAACTTTCCCGTTCGTGGTCACGTAGTGTTCTGCAAGGGCATCCATCTTCAGAGGTGTAAGCTTCGTCAATGTATTGATCACTAGCGCGGAAGGTAAGCGTCGAATACGAGGTTCTGGCGACAAGGTACTCACAGGCCGTATTATCTGTACCGAACCCCTTGCACGCTTTCTTGATCGCCTCAGCGTCCGCCACTGGATTGTACCCATCGACCTTCGGAACTCCAAAGCCTCGAGGAGGAGCGCGCGGATTCGGAACCATGAATCCGTTATATTGAAGGTGGGGCAGTTCTCCGTATTGTTGGAAACCAGGAGGCGGGTGTGTTGGAGGAAGATACTGAGCGCCATGAGCGGCTGAAGGGGGGGGAGGTACGGGCATAGCAGGAATAGGAGCCCCTGGGCGATTCCCCGGGATCGGAGGGGGGCCACCCTGTGGTGGATAAGATGTATTCGTCTGTCCTGGTTGCATGTACTATCCATAAACTTGTTCAGAGAGAGTTTACAAGATTGGCGGCCGATCGCAAGTTACCTGCGCGTTAGCGGGATAGTACTTCAAGAGAACGTGTTAGAATCAAAAGATACTGTTAGAGAAGAGGACTGACAGGAGCCCCGGGCTGTGGATATTGAGGATACTATATAAGCGCCACATTAGCAGTTAAAAGCGCCAACACAACTGGCAATCCTGACCTGAGGTGGGCCCGACATTGATAGAGATAAGGTTGAAAAAGCGATAGGCGATGATCGATGAGCGTTGAATAGGTCGCGTTCTTATAGGAAGTCGATATCAAATGGAGGTGCAGAGGAGAGACAGTTCAACGGTGGCTGTGACCATCAAAGTCTGAGCCGCTTGACAGCTGTGATTCTGATCATCGATTAGGGCTTGGGGGCGCTCGCTGCCATGAGTCACAGTGCGAGTGTCACTTGTAGTACAGCATCAGTACTCAAGCGCTCAGCACCCTAAGGGTTGACGCCAAATCTAGGCGCGAACTTCGGACCAGTTGCGACCAGGTGCGAAATTTCTGTCGAAAATGATAAGATTGCGATAAGATTAGTGGGGTTGAAGGCAGTGCTTTCACTGCTTTTTAAATTTGTCCCATTTGGTGCCCACCAGAGTGCAAGCCCTGGAGGCAGAGGGCCCGACAATGGAGGCAATTGGTACATTGGCCACTGCCCACAACTGAGATTGATACGGATCACCTGTATCGCCATAGCACCTATGGAGCAGAGGCAGCGCCGATGTCACTTTCAAGGTACGGGCTACTTCGGGCGGCTTGCGGTGGGCGGCTTTCCGATTTCAGGAGATCGGAAGGTGTCTCTCAGGACCGTATTTGCCAAATTAGTCCATTATCACCGTCGTATAAATTCGAACAAGGCGGTTCGTGACACTCCAAGTGACGCGTCGACCACGATGCTAGAGCAATTCCTGACTTGTATTGCTCGTTGCGGTGGCGCATACGCGGGTGTACATTTATCGTAAGGCACGCTTGTCATCGCCTCTCGGAAATTCGGATTACTTGTTTGAGAAATAGTGCTATTGACGTTGTATCCATGGACAACATTAAAGTATATGCTGACCGCGATCATTTTAAGGCCAATTAATGGGGTATCGTTGAGGAGTTTCATGGGAGATTGATCTGGGGAAGTTGATTGTCATGGTAAGGGCACTTTTGAGGATAGAATGAAAGAACCTACCGTGCAACTGCCACGGGCAACAACTTCAGTGGTGTTTAGGTTTCAGAAGGACCACCATTAACTTCTGCTAGTAGGTGCTATTCGTCCCACTGCCTCCAAAGTCCTTCCGGTGGGCTGTACGCTGATAGTATCCAGAATCCTGCGCGCATAAGAAGTATGGAATATATTTAGAAATAAGATGCTGGTTGCTTACTTACCTGATAGAAGCGCTCTATACCTGGTTGCCCGACTGCTCTCTACCTTGTCTATACGATTAGCATCTCGCCAGATACCTCTTCCATCCTTCTTGGTTTTGCGAGGTTAGACGGCGAGGGCTAGGCCATGACGAATGATATGGGACTTACAATGGCGAGTCAGATCGCATGGTCGCAATTTGTGAGATATACAATTGGACTTGATCACATATATACCTCCGTAAAGCTGTGATACTTGTGTCCAAAGCCATGCTATAAGCTTATGCCTTTATATCGTTTCGCAGGGTTTGCGAGCTGCGATGTAGAACCAAGGTGAGGCGTTAAGGGACGAGCGAAAATGATAGACGATCTCAGCGAGGCTGACTCCTCGTGGATGGTGATAGTGGCTCAGAGTTAGATTACTGACGTCCCCGACGAGATTAACCAAAAGACAAGAGCTAGGTGCCAAAATTTGAAGGAAGCTCTCGGTCGAACGGCCTGGGTGCTGGCAGTCATGGAATGATGATAGCCTCTACCACCCACCGTTGATGATGCGGGAAATGAATTGAGTTGCTTCATTCGAATTATGAGTTGGTCGGTCGCATTTTGGGCGGCAAGTAAGAGGAGGAGAACTGGAGGAGAGTGTAAAGTTAATGTTGCATCACAAATGCGAACTTTGGCACGGATAAAATCGGGATAAGATAAGATCAAACAGTCCAAGAATCGTCCAGAAATCATCCTGCAACATCCGCCTCGTCCATGCCCCATGACATTGTTTTCTTTGCCTAAATTATCTCATATAAACATGGATAACAATGGTGTCAAACACATATCTGACGCGACGGAGCAGATACATATGTTCATGTAGATCGGCTCACATTGTGAATGCCCAAGTCTCTTACACATCGAAATAAGTCTATGCTCAAATTTCCTATAGTACTGGAGCGCTTCCTGACTATTCTTTCAGACCACACCAGCAACCCGTAAGCGAGACGTTGAGGCTTGGTTTCGTGATCATCATATGTATGGTTATCAATCTTCAGACCTGCCTTATGGGCTTGTGGACGATTCGGAGTCATGAGTTTCCATCACACTTACGTTGCCTCTGCCTTCAACTGAGAAATGACGACCGAAGTCGCAACAGACTCCACCATCCTATCATCTCCACCCTTTGTCGTTGTTCCTGGAGTAATCAATATCCGAGCTCTTGGTGGAGCTTCTTCCCTCTCGCCTCAGACTCGCATCAAACCGCTCCATGTCTTCCGTTCCGGAGAACTGACGCGTGTTGACGAACGAGGACAATCTGCGCTTCGCGAGCTCGGAATCACCACTGTATTTGACTTGCGATCTGACGGCGAGATTAAGCGATATGAATCGACCACGCCAGACATCCCAGGCATACAAGTCGTCCGTGCACCCGCACTGACAGATGATGCTTGGAATGCCGATCTTACTGAACTGTAAGAATTACAACCTTTGATCTCTGTTGACTGTACGCTGATTGAATTACTCGCAGTTTACAGAGATACAAAGACGAAGAGCTCAACGTTTGTGTTCTCTCATTCTCGTGGGCGTTTCTAATCCAGACATGAAGACACACGTCGAATTCTATGCCAAGATTCTGGAAATGGCTGGACCATCGTATGGGTTGATCTTCGCTCACCTGCGGGATAAGCCATCAGAGCCATGTCTGGTTCACTGTACAGGTACACTATATCAGGTCGAGATGAATTTAGCAATGCCGGGCTGACTTTGCTCCAGTCGGAAAAGATCGAACGGGCGTCTTTGCGGCTCTCTTCTACCTGGTAAGCACAATTTGTCTCAGACATATAATATCTAACGCTAACGCTACCTCAGCTACTGGGAGCCAACGATGCCGATATCGCTTCCGATTACGCTTTGACCGCTGCTGGGCTTGCGCCGTCTGCTAAGGCGATGGAAGCTCGTTTTCGTGCAGTACCGGCATTCCAGGAAAATTGGGAAGGTTTCACCAAGATGGGAAGCTCAAGGTCGGCTCTTTCGCTATGTACTTACCGGTGAACATATGCTCAATGTAGCTCTCACAGGGCTGAGACCATGGCCGCTGTCGTTCCCATGATTCGGGAGAAATTCGGGGGCGCTGAGGGCTATCTTAAGTCCCACGCAGGGCTCACTGACGACGATTTGAGGATTATTAGAGAGAATTTATTGATCAGAGACGAGCAGGCGAGCGAGTAAGAACGATGTGATATGCAGCGGGGGAAATAACTAATATACAACGGTTGTAGTGGGCTGGTTAGAATGAGTAGTTAAGAGACATTGTTTCAATATTACTTGTGTCGTTTTAGGTGATAGATAGTGGACTCGGATAATATCACGATATGCTCCTCACAAACCGTGCTCCACGATGTGCCTCATGATCATGAGCGAAGCGAGCATTTCTTTGAAGAAAAACGTGTTAGTGGTGCAAGTAAAGTTGGAGTGAGGCAGTCCCCACCTGGAATGAGCTGAGAGTAAGGCTGTTCAACTGTCAGCATACACCCTGACGACCCTGAATATTCTGGTTCGCCCGGTGTCTTGAGATTGTAGTATGCGACGAGGTATCCACGTGAATTGACACACTGAAAGCCCGTCCAAGTGAAGTTAGCTACGTATGCAGGGTACGTAGATCAGGGACGACTCACAGTCCATTCCTGATCATCTTTGACCCGCCAATTCCATCGATATTCCTGCTCATCTGATGCTATGAACTTGCGGTGTTTCGTACTGGAAGGACATTGGATTTAGCGGCAGGCAAGCAACAACGAAACGAGAGCAACGGACCTCCCCAACGCCGTGACTTTGGTCAGATATTGCTTCATCGGTACAGTATTTTCAGGTGAAAGATGTACTGTTCCAAGAGCGTTGTTGGGGCCGAACCGTACGGCGAGCAGAGGGCGAGAAGCACCGTGCGTGGTGGTAGTATCGTAGAGCATGTAAGCCGTCTGAGTGGAATCTCTGGCGGTGCATCGATAACTGAGACGTATCCGATCGTTGAGGTCCACGAATTCGGAACCAGTGATTTTTCCACTTTTATCCTCAAGAAAGTAAGCCATTCCGTAGTTCGTCATCGTTGATGGAGTCAGGAGACCAAAGGTGGATGGGGGGCGAGGGTGAATAGTTCGTTAACCAGGCGTTCCGCCCGTTTTTCAACGGCCGTCGACCTTGCGTCATCAGACAAAGATTCGGACGGGGAAAACCTCAAACGACTAGTCAGGGCCAAGAATGACATTCGAGATTCACCCTACAACGTGGCGGAGAGCTGAGCTGAATGTATTGTAGAGTTGGGAGATCTCCTTGCCATATATATTCAGAGAGATACGTCGGCAACCAACGGCATATGGCATAAAGTGATGAAACACGACGTCAGGCAGGAAAAGCTCGACGAATGCCTTTCTAGTGGCCCCCGATGAGAGTCACCAGATCCATCGATGGGGCTCGTTCTGAGCGGTCGCACGCACAGCCGATGTCGGAAGGTGCTATCCCGGGAGATACGGTTAGGCCCGTTGACATGCTGGAGGAATGTTACCGTTATTGCGAAAATCCGCCACAGTATAGATCGCCGGTAACGTTAGGCCACGTTGGCGAAAAAGCTTCGAGAAGGATGGTCACGGTGCTTACTGTTGGCCGTTGCGATTTTGAATGAATCATTTAGCATGATGAGTAAGGCACAGGGCACATGCGGCCGACACAGCTCCTAGTAATCGATGGCTGCGAGATGAATTTGATAAGAAAAATAAACTGCTTTTGTGGGCATATTTGACGTTAGGCGCTGGGGGTATTGACATGAACTGAGATCACGTCGCGCCCGCGCCAGTGGAGTTTGGGACTAATGATTTTCCACAGGTCGTTGCATACGGGGGGGCCCGTTCTAGTAATTTTGTGCAATGAGGCTTGAGGCATGGATTAGTCCCTTGTGGATACCGAGTTGTTGAGGGTAAGATGCGCGACGAACACGAACTTGAACACCATTAAACGAAAATGCTTTTGGCGCAATTTGCCGAGAAACAAAACTCCGTCCAGACCGCGTCATTTCCTTCTAAGATCTCCCCACAACCAAGTAACACGCGCGCCACATTTATTCTTCGAATAATTCATATGGTTTACCTATTCAAATAACGGCGATGGATCTCTTGGAACATTGAGAGAGTTCGCATCAAGTCGAAGCACGTCAAGTGTCATATGTCACGCCAAACTTTACTGACGTGCGCGAGATGTATGTTGATTTCTCAAATCCGTCGAACAGTAGACAGTATTCAGGGTCTCTGGCTAACTATCAGCCGCGTAGGACCGACTATAGGGCTAGCCCATATGTATGCCGTTCATTTGGTCAGGAAATTAGATTAAAATTAACTTGATGAAACCATCTCCAAGAACAGAAGACCAGCCCAGTGGAGCCGGTGGTTCTCGTGAGCCACTTTCCTAAAGAAAGGCATGCATGCCGCTACATCGTGGCAGCGATCAAAAGTCATGCCTCGTGGAACTGTGCCAGCTTTCAAAAAGTCGGCAATATCCATCTCAGGGTCAGAGTCCATTACTTGACTTTTGCGGGCCACTGGCAGTTGGATGACACGAGGATGATATTGCGAGCGTGTATCACGCCCCCAGGCTCTCGTTTGCGTTGTCAAAACGCCGACTCATGCATGCAGATGACATGTTCGGCGTTCATCTTGAAACCCTAATGAGGCATGTGAACACACTAAGATTATTTGGGCATTGTTGGCGCTTATTTCATGGCTAGCATCTTACCAGTAAGTGGTAGAGGCATGCCGCATGCAACCGCTTGGGCCCATCTCAAAGGAGTCGACCTCGTCCTATCCCCCTCTCTCGACGGATGGCGTGGAGACTATGCCAACCAGGATAGGCGCGATTTCCCGAATGTCAAAACCCCTTCCGTATTAGCAACCGCTGGAGGTTATAGGTCTGGTGCTAGTGCCCCTACTCTCGTAACACCATTTAACCTGAAATAGGCAACTTCACACCATACTTCGGGCGAAACCGAGGCACCAGAACTTGAATGCTTCCAAGTTCCTCAAGAGGTTCGGAGGACCCGTAATCAGCATTGGTGAAGCCATCAAGTATGTACGCACGTCGACAACGTATATAGCCTGGGATGAATTACCCCATATCGGGGGAGTTATCACATTGATTGGTTCAGGTGAGTTGTGTAGAGTGGCTTTCTGCGTGTTTTTTGTTGTCAAAATTTCACATAAACACTCTACTTATGTGGTGTAGTTAAACCGCGTGGCGCAGGCGCGTAGAACCCAGAGCAGGCAGTAAGAAAATGGTGACCCCTACCCGATTTGAACGGATGACTTTGTGGAAGTACCAGTTACTGGAATCACACACTCTACCACTGAGCTAAGGGGTCCTACGTGTTTGCTCGACCTAATTATATCACGACTCATCTCACGATTAGGTAACTTCAAGTTGTTTTCTACAACTCTGATTTGACTCTGATCCACATTTACCATGACCTCGAGCTTCGAAATCTCCAAAGCTGTCGATGTCTACGATGCTCCCATTCTCGAACTCCAGCTACGATACCCCAATAAACGGCTTGTCGTTGGCGTTGCGATTTTCACGCAGAGACATACGGCATTAGCAGACTCATCGCCCAAGCTCTTGTTGTTACAGCGATCGGATACAGAGGACTCATTTCCCTCCATGTATGAAATTCCTGGTGGTGGAGCAGAGCCTCAGGACCGAACTCTCCTTGACACCGTTGTGAGAGAAACAAAGGAGGAAACCGGTCTCCTTGTCTCCAAGATAGTCAACACATTTCCTGGCTTTGAATACACGACACGTCACGGAGATGCGGTACAGTTCAACTTTATTGTTGAGGTCGAAGGCGGTCCGACTCCCAGAATTTTGTTGAATCCAGCAGAGCATCAAGCTTTCGCATGGGTGGATCCTTCCGATGACCTCGCGAGATTCCAGTTGACGGACGAGATGTTGAAGGTGGTAGCTGATGCGCTACAAGTGGGTCAACAGTCTTTGTGATGGTAGTCATTGGCAAACCTTCTGCTAAGCGTCATTCATTGTAATCGTGAGCGTCTCTTGCAACTACAAGCGTAATCACACATGTCCTAATTGCCTTCTTACATCGGAGATTATGAGGGTGTTGGTATCCATACATCACGACAGAATTTTGTCCCAGCTGGTATTCGCGTTTAGTCCTCAATCCTTGCTCAAAGGGTGCTCATGTATGATCAGCGCTCCGGGATGTGTATACCTCAAAGTTATCTGCCAGTGAAACTCCTTTCCCATGGCGTTGACGTGGCTTCCCCCCCCCTGAGTAATCAAAAGTTCTTTGGACTTGGATATCTTACTTCTCCCTATACCATCCATTTTCCATCGACGGAAACACTTGCTTCACAAGCTTTACTTGCACCTTTCAGGTTTTTGCCATATGACCACTGTGACGGCATTTATGGCAACGAACTTGGCTATGGTGGCGCCATGTCTGGGACAATTCCAAAATTTCGAAAAGAATTAAAAAGGGTCCAGGCCCTGCGGGCATGGTCTCGTCGTCAAGCGAGCTTGGCATCTTTACTTTTCAGCTCAAGAACACTATAAACACTGACTGTGGTTCGCCCTCATGCCTAGGTGAATTTATTTTCTCCCTCGACCTGCGGGGCGGATTCCGGGTTTGGAAGCAAAAATGTTGCCACACACAGCGAGAGCGCCACATTCTGTACGTGTCATAACTGCCTAGCATTTTCCATGATACAATATACCAAACTCACCGCACTCCAGTACTTCTCTGGGCCTGCGGCGCCAATTTCCGACAATTTCTTGAGACCGTTCAATCAACAATGTAGATACCCAATAGGCACATAGAACAAGTCTTCCCAGTATATCTCTAGCGTAAAATATGACCATTTCACTCAGGCTAAGTTCAGGCCATTGCCTCAAATTTCTGGTGCCTGCGGCAGAGTGCTCATTACTGCCCTAGCTATGGTGTCTATGTAACTGTCCATTGCATTTCGTCTTTTTCTTGATGCTAGCGTGCAGTTCACTCTGATGTATCCCCGATAACTTAAAATTTGAACACATACTCACGAGAGGAACCAGCACCCTTTAATCGAGTCCAAGTACAGGCCATGAGCTCTATTTTTATGGTTCCTGCGGTGCCGAGTGCTTAGCCAGCATAGGTACTGCATCCTTGAAAACTAGACTTCTAGACGGCCATGCTCACGGGGAATTTCTAAATCATCTGAGATTATATATCACAGCTTTCTGTGGATTATAAAGGCTTTCATGCAGCCCCAAGGCCCGAATGTATCTGTGTAACAACTAATTGAGTGGGAGGAGAAGTTAGCTGTGAGACTTTATTCTATATATAGTCACTAAAAGCCTGATGGCACGGTTTAGTGACCAACTAAATTGTCCCAGGCATTTGCATGAGAGCCGCGATGGCGGCCCTCGTCTGCCACGTCGAAGGCCCGAGGCCGGTGTCGACGGAACCTCTGCCCGGCTTAAAAGAAGCACAATTCAGCGAAGTGCCGTGGTGCTGCGTGCATAGTTCGCTCCCTCGATGCGAAGCCTTGGCCTCATTTTTCTACTTACAACGCTTCCGCTTTCATATGCTGGTGATGTGAAAACCAGCCTTGATAACTCGGGCATCATAGCCTCGTTCCCAGGTGATGCAACCTACGCCGCCGCCAGTAGCCCATGTGAGGGATCATTTCGAAGTTTCTTGTGGAGCCTCTCTCATCGAATTCAACAGTCAATTTGCGCTTCTCGTACCAACCGGCGGCCATAACGTATCCCAGGACCGTACAAGAAGTATCAGAGATTGTCAAAATTGGGGCTGCATTCAAGGCGCCGGTAGTGGCTCGTAGTGGAGGTGTAAGCATCCATTTTTCAAGTGACTACAGACGAGCGGCTAAAACTAGTTTGCAGCACAGTTATATTGCTAATGGTCTTGGTGGGGGGGATGGGGCTGTCGTTATCGATTTAAGTCACTTTGACAATATCACCGTCCTTCCTGAAGGCACTGCCGTCATTCAATCAGGAAATAGACTGGGAGATATTGCCGCGACATTGGGAAAATTCGGACGCGGCCTTCCACATGGAAGTTGTGCATATGTCGGGATCGGAGGCCACACAGGTAAGGTATCATTTTCTTTTTTTAGTACCATATCTCACGCATCTCGTCCTCGAGCATCTGGCGGTTTTGGATTCCCTTCGCGCATGTGGGGTCTCACGCTTGATACCATCTTTGCTGTCAATGTCGTTCTTGGGAATGGAACGACGACGAGAGCAACGAGCAAAGACCACCCCGATCTATTTTGGGTGAGCGAAGCTACACTTGGCTCATCATCGATCTGTGCTTACCCCTATCTCAAGGCTTTACGAGGTGCCGCTAGCTCCTTCGGAATTGTCACCTCAATCGAAGTTAAGACCTTTCTCGCACCTCCAACCGGGACCATATTCCAATACAGCTGGGACGGTATATCCCCTACCACAGCAGCCACTATACTTGGAGCAATACAGCGATTCATTGAGAGGGGAGATGCACCTTCCCATCTCGGAGGCGAAATCAACCTGTTTCGTGGGGCTGTGGCCGGCGTAATCTCGATCTCTTTCGCGGGTGGGTGGTATGCTCCTATCGAAACGCTGAACGCAACAGTCCAGCCACTGTTAAGTCAGATCCCCGCGACATCTAGGACTTCTTTCTTCACGGGAACCTACTTGCAAACTGCAGAAAATCTTGCAGGCGGATCACTTGACACCAAATCAGCACCCGACGGCCATGACACCTTCTATGCTAAGTCGCTCATGACGCCGGGAAATTCGCCTATGTCAGAGCAGGCACTCCTAGCGTACACGACGTACCTCGCAAACGAAGGGTTCGCCGCCGAAGTGGTGAGCATTGAACGATCTGGTCAGAACGTCTACTGAGAGTCGTTATCAAGAGCTGGTTCATTCAAATGGAGCTTTACGGTGGCAAGAGCTCAGCAATCAACGCTGTCTCGCCTGACGCAACATCGTTTGCACATCGGCGATCCATCTTTTCAATCCAGTTTTATTCATCTGCACCAAACAACGTCCCTCCTTATCCAGACTCAGGCTTTACATTCTTGGATGGTGCGTCCCTCCTTGAGTTTTCCGTCCCAGATATTGACGATTGGATCGGCACCACAGGCTTGGTGAACAGCATTATCTCCAACAGCCCTCATAATTGGGACTATGGGTGAGCATCCCCGAAAATTTTGATAGGTGCCACTGTGAACTGTCGAGTAGTGCTTATCCAAATTACATTGACGACCGTTTGACCGACTGTAAGTAATATCAGTGTGCATTCGTCCAATTTTACCTGATCTATGCTCTTTAGGGCAGCGCCGGTATTATGGCACTCATTACGCTCAACTTCGGTACTTGAAGTCTGTGTATGACCCGCTCGATACATTCAATTTCCCTACATCCATCGAAGATGAGTTACATTGATTACAACCTTACACAGAACGTAACCTTTGTTCCCTGGGTCCATGTGGTATTTTCGGCTAGAATTTGTTCATTCTCAAATCTTATCACGTATCTCATCTATCCGACGCACAACCTTGAAAGAAAATTCACAAAGCTTTAATGTTCGACTTTCATTGTTAAGTCCTCCTTGCTCAAGCATCACCGCAAGCTTGGCGAACTTGCTCCTCGGTCTTTACACCGCCTGCCAGAGTCGTCGGAACACTTATACCGGGGAGTTGATGCCGCGACCCTGCTTGATGATGGTGACGCCTTGAATTTTGGTTCCGGCATGATGGAGCTCTATGGAGCGGTCCTCTCTAGATCTCAGGCTTCAAGTTTCATTCTTCAGCCTGTGTATTAGTCGATGACACTTCAACTCTTGTTGACTGGAAAGTCGCGTCCCTCTTTTACGCCAATATGCGACACCGGGGAACGCCCAGATCCGACTACCCCCTATATGGAGCGGCCTTTTCTGCCCGGCTATGCTTCATATTCGGGAGCCTATAAGTCGATCATATATAACTCTGTGTCAGATCAATTCCCCACTGTTCCTCTCCAGCTTCGAGGTCTCACCCTGACCAAGACCTGCCCATTCAGTGACGAGGATGCATTGGTTCATTGCATATTCGTTACTGGCGACCTCCTTCTCTATCACATCCGCTGCAGACCTCAAGGGCAGCATTGCCTCGTCTGGGATTAGTACATCATTCCCTGGAGATGCTTCTTATTCATCTGCAAGCGCGGCGTGTGAGTCCTTCAGTGTCATTCTAACAGCATAAACTTACGTATGACACTGAAGTCAATCAGCGGTTCACACTCGCCCCTGCGGCTGTTGTCTACCCCAAAACAGCGCAGGATGTTTCCAAAATCGTGAAAATTGGTGTGTCACAAGGGCTGAAGGTCGTGGCGCGGAGTGGAGGTGTGAGTAGAGCGATTCAGTGGCTTCCTAGTGCCTGACTGATCTATCCCCTTCAGCATAGCTATATCGCTAACGGCCTTGGTGGCCGCAATGGATCCCTTGTCGTGGATCTGAAGAACCTCTCGAAAGTTACCGTGAACTCTGCTCAAGGAACTGCCATCATCGAAACAGGGAACAGATTAGGAGATGTCGCAACCGCGCTAGCAAACGAAGGCAGGGCGCTCCCCCACGGGACTTGCGCGTACGTTGGAATAGGTGGACACGCAGGTACAGCCAGTCCTCTATCTCAGTATGTTCACCGGTGCTCATCTCGATATAGCGTACGGCGGTTTCGGCTATACCTCGCGCATGTGGGGACTCACTCTCGATACCGTCAAAGCAGTCAACGTTGTCCTAGCAAATGGAACGGTGACACGAGTAACGAACAACAATAACCCAGAACTGTTTTGGGTAAGATCCTTGCCTGTGAATTATCTTAATGATTGACTGGCACTTACTTTTAGGGGTTACGTGGATCTGCAGGATCGTTTGGAATTGTCACCTCATACGAAGTCGCGACTTTCCAGGCACCTCCAGCCGCAACTATCTTCGAGTACTCCTGGAACTTGAACTCCAAGGCTGCAGCCAAAGCGATATCTGTCTTCGAAAACTTTGCCCAGACCAACATCCCTTCGACACTGGGAGCTTCACTCGTTTTAGGTAAAGGGTACAGCTCAGGAACTGTCTATTTCGCTCTCTCCGGCGGGTGGTATGGCCCAGCAGATGGTCTGGCTGCTGTCCTGGCTCCATTTTTAACTCAAATGCCTGCGAAGCCCAACACAAGCCTCAAAAAGGGCAATTACATCCAGAGTGTAGCTGCGGCGGCTGGCGGCACCCTTGACACAAAATCTGAACCAGAGACCAAGGACACTTTTTATGTAAAGTCCATAATGACACCTGCGTCTGCACCGATGTCAAACGCTGCAATTTCCACCTTCACGAGTTACCTAGCGTCACAAGGTTTCCAGTCTAAAACGGTGCGCACTTATGAAAAGCTCTCACTCCGGTTATGTCTGATGGGATATGGATATTAGGAATGGTTTATTGAAATGGACTTGTACGGTGGCAAGAATTCTGCTGTCAACGCTATAGGGGCGGATGTCACGGCCTTCGCACACAGGAGCTCGACGTTCACAATCCAATTATACGCTTCAGCACCTGGATACAAACCCCCGTTCCCGCAGTATGGATTCAACTTCGTCGAAGGCACGTTGTAGTCCTGCGAACCTTGATCAAACCTGAACTTCGCTCCTAGGAGCAGCCAACGCAATCATTTCCAACAGTCCAGCTGACTGGCCCTATCGGTATGACCGGCCAAGCTATGTTAATATTATACTCATCCAACATCCTTCCAGTGCTTACATCAACTACATTGACGACAAACTCGCAGACTGTATGTGTCAATCATGCTATTGGTACCGAACCATGCATTCTGATAACGAGACACCAATCCAGGGAAACTTCGCTATTACGGGAATCATTATACCCGCCTCCAAGCCTTAAAGGCTAAGTATGACCCCCAGGACCTCTTTGACTTCCCCACTGCAATCACCAAGTGACCAAGTGACGACGTCGAAGCTTTGAAAGTGTGCAGCGACGGAATTTGCCCAGTATATGAGTTGCGAAAAGTGCTGAAGAGGGAAACAGTATTTTAGTTTCTCTCCAATGGACACAGACATTATACGAGCAGCGCAGCAAGCAAAGCAGATATCAATTATATAATATTTGTCGAGCTACGTTAAGCGTAAGGGGCCCAATGAGGTCGACGTGTTGTTGGTCTGTATTATTTGTTGGGAAGCATCACACACCAACTTTTTTTTTTCTCTTGTCAACTCTCGTAAGTAACATTCACCCACCTCTTTGTATCACTATGACCGCCAGCTTCGCTCTGTGTACTTTGGCTCCTGCGCTTTCAATGGATCACGATCATTATATTCACACATCAGAGTTGAGAATGTGAGTTATTATTCCCTTCTTTCAACAGATGATGAGGACTTAAATGTCGTATGAAACGAACGCCGTTCTCCGGAGCGATGCGCAATGTGTCTCTTCATAATCCTAGTTATACTGAACCTTCATATCTTCGAAATTCTTATGCCGTATGAGAGCACTGACTACTTTCTGCAGAGGTCATTGACAAACGATACCTGGATGGATCGGGTCCAGGTAAGAGTATAAACTCCTACATACACGTTACAAATGTTCACATCTCATTACAGTTAACCGCTTCCTATTCTCGTTGAAAAATCCGCAAGCTCTTCGGCCACGGTTTCGACCAACTCCCTTCTTGCCAGTTTGGATCTCCATTCCTTCACCCGATCTGTCCATATACCGTTAGTTCCATCATCCCCCCCTGCATACCACGCCCCCGCAATGCCTCCATATATCGCCCCAACTGTATCGGCGT
This sequence comes from Tephrocybe rancida, assembly GCA_018858115.1. Lineage (NCBI taxonomy): Eukaryota > Fungi > Basidiomycota > Agaricomycetes > Agaricales > Lyophyllaceae > Tephrocybe > Tephrocybe rancida. Next base: position 22,250 of record JABCKT010000158.1, read on the forward strand.
CGTCGCCCAGATTAATCGCCGCTATAGCGCCTTCCTCAAAGGTTTTCGTCGCGAGGAAACAATACAAGGCTGCGACGAGTGAGTGGAGGACGTAGCCGCTCGAGGGGAGGTCCTTGACGGCGGGGATCATCATCGGCACCCTGGCCTTGTGCGTTTTCGCAATGAGGCTCATGATGGGATGGTGGATATAGAAATGGTCTTCCTGTTCTTCTCTGCCCGACGGCAATGGAGGAGTTCCGACAGGAAACGTCAAAGCATGTCGAAGCTTGGCATTTCTATATGGAAACTCGGCGAAGGTCTTGATGAGGTCCAGTTTAGTGTAACTGGATCGTTCCATTGAAGTCGAGGCCCGCATGATCTGCGCGATCGCCTGGGTCCACACTTCGCATGCCTCCAGGCACATCTCGTTTGGGTGAGTCGTCATGCTACTCTTTCTTGCTAATTTCCTTGCTAAGGTTTCATCCTTCCAGTAGACTAAGCCTATCGGCAGCACGCGCATTAAGCTCCCGTTGCCCGAGCAAGCATTCGCGCTCAGTTGCGCCTGGACCTGTTGCATTGCAAGGCGGATATCTCGATTTGACTGTGCGTAAATGTGGAGGGCCCTACGGATCGTGGCACCGATATCGAAGCAGTGATCAACTGCTGACAATGTCCCGGAGGCGTACCATGCAAAATACGCCTCCAGCTGGTCCTTCTCATCGAAGCCGCCCTTCTCCGATGTTCCCGGAGTTGATGGTGGTGCAGGGGTGAAGGTCGAGAGGGATCGAGCCAGACATAGAGTCATAGAAGTGTCGTCGGTCCAGACGCCTGGAGGAAGTGAGAAATTTTCATTTGGCAACATAGTCGTTACTAATGAGAACGTGAAGCGCCTGTGAAACTCTGTCGGTCCTCCGAGGGCATCGGCCATCGCCGTCGCAAGGATAGCTTGTCGAATTTTGTCTGTAGCCGTTGCTTTAGCGGGATATTGGGCGCTGAGTCGATCCATTTGGCTGCTTATGGAGCTTGCTCGATATCCTCTGGAGTAGGTGATCACGGTAAAGAGAGAAGACCCTCGTGGTTGCAACGGTACAGATCTAAGCACAGCCTCCTTCTGTCAGAACGAGTCATGGGTTTAATGCACTCATATTCCACATCTTCCGTATGTACTCGTCGTATGTGAGTCAGTGAGCGATATGACTTGTTATCTCGGCGTTCTTCCCTGTGATGTTCCCTGAAGGATCCCGATGAGTTCCGCTCTGTGCTCTCCTCGTGTTCGGTAGAACATTGTGCCTAGTCAGAAACCATATGTATGCCGCCACCGAAGGGCCCCGCATCGTCCGTCGATCATCGACATCATTAAATTTATGGGGTGGGGTCATCACTTGCACCTGCTTATAGTATAACGCATAGTCCTGTGGCGTTTAGGTGCACGTGGGCCAATCAATAGACAAGAACAGTCTGGTCCTGTTCGTGTTTGACGCCATGAACTGCAACTCTCTGGAACACGTTCATACTGCATGCTGTGGGCACTGGTGCCACTCGCTTGTGTTGGGTAATGGGTGACACCCCATCAGGAACATCATGATCAAGCGTCCCGACATTAACTTCGAGGAATCAAATGAGATCAGATACATATTAATGCGAGATATCGGTCTAACCTATGTAGACAATGGCACCATAAGGGGCACCACCATGCGGACTCGTGATACGAGGAACGAGGATATCGAATGGATGCGCACGCGTGTGCATGTGGTTGATAGCATCGTGTAGCGTAGTGACATAAACTTGAGACAAGTATCTTCTTGAACGTAACCCTTTCCTAATATGCCCCAATGAAAAGGGTCAGAGGACCTGCAACAAAATTGCAAGACTTGATCACTCTTTGGGGCAAGTAAAGGTTCTTACGCGACCCCAAGCCTGGGAGTAGAACTGAGCACTACCCTCGATACGAAGCACCTGCCAACGTTTTGAATATATACAATTCAATGAAAACTTATCACTGGGCGTGAAGATTGTAGCGAGGGGCCGGAAACATTGTGGCGAAAAATATGGGTAGATGCCGGCGCCGCGCCACATTCCTTGATCGCCTTGTTGTGTCCAATTGATTTGCTCGAGTAGACGTAAGAGATGGCCACGCCTTAGCTAACGTCATGTAAGTCTTGTCCTCTATAGGCTACATGCCATAAACGCGGGATCAACCTATACTGTATTAGTGTGTCAAGCTAACTGAGGACTCGTGATATTTCTCGGCCGAATCCAAATTGAATGGGCAGGCTTACGACAAAGCTCACGACGGAACACCGGGCATTTGTGTGTACATCGAAGGAGTATGTATGGTATCTCTGTACATGAGGTTGAGTCACACGACTTGAGAAGAGATGCACCACTGATACCTATAGCGTTCTAGTCCTGAGTCAAGTAGGTCGGGACACGCGAGGACTAGTCGAGAAACGAAGTGGAGCTCAAGGCCGAGATGACCCTACATAACGATATGATGATCCCACATTTCAAGGCCGCCGTAACCCGTTACCCTGTTTTCATTCATTGTGCCCCGGGCAATGGCTTTCAGGTGCATGACATCGTGGAATTCTCTACTACTTACATTCAGCCCCGGGTGCACCGGGTGAGCGCAAGATCAGTCCATTTGGGAAGTTTGAGAAGGTTTCAACGGCCGCCTTGTGTTCGCAACGCGGGTGCCGATGAGATTCAAACGTTACCCAGAACACACTGAGGTAAAAACACGAGGCACTATCTTCATAGAAGTGGCTTCATGGGGAATCTTGTCGATGAGAAGATGTTACGTGGGTTTCTTGAGTATCATGAAGTGGGTTTTTAGAAAGATATATATTCGGACGAGCCTCAATTCGACATAAAGTAGTCAACTCTAGTCGTAGGATTGCCGCAAGAGGTCAATTACACACGAGCTGGAAAGTCAAGCCAAAGAAGATCATGGATTTGTATGTGGGTGGCATGTTATCGTGACAGAAAACCTTCTCCTCAAAAGAAGTCCAAAGGCTGAGAGTGCTTCGCGTTGCCCACGTTAGGCGCACGTTTTCTTCACGTGGCTGGCGACCAGGAACGGCCCGTTGTCTCGGGCAGCGTGTGGGAATACATAGCCAGATATGGTTCGTGATGGATCTTATCCACCTAAATTGGTAAAGCTTTTGGCCTGTGTAATTTATGGTTGTGCCGGCTAGCTACAAACTTATGCTTTTGTCTTCTAGGGATTCATTCCCGACATATTCCCGTGCCTTGTGGTCCTCTACTTGATCGTAACCCACCACATACACGACTGATCCTTACTATCCTTTATTCGCCCTTACTGGGCATCTCCCCACCATCCTCCTTTTTCGTTCTTGAGATATTTTTGCTTGGTTGCGATTTCCATGTTTTGCAGGGTTGGAAAAGAGAGATCTATATGTGATCTTCTGATCGAATCTGCTATCGTCGCATAACACTCTCACTGGATTCGCAATTCACCGTGGGCACGAGAACTTACCCCCTTCTTGCCACCCTAACTCGCGTGGCACACGGCCCTTGGCCGTCAACACCTCTCTTCTTCATCTCTTCTTTGACTATGGTGGTGAGCTCCGGGAACGACATGTACCCGCCATTTAGGCATGGTATAGACCATGGCGAACGGGCGAGATCGAGCGGCGAAAGTTCAGGACTTCAATCGCCAACTCACTTCGGAGCTTCGTTTTCCCCTCCGCACGGTGACAGTTGTGAGTTGTTGCTATCGCACCCACTTAAAGCATCTACTTTTTACTTTCACTAACTTCTTTCAAAAAAGTCCGGTATCAACATGATCACCTGGAAGTTCAACGTGCCGCGGCCATCGTTGCGCCGCAATACGGCTACACGACGTCTTTGACTGAACAGCACCCGCTCCTCGATGTGCCGCTAGAGATGTCAGGCCCCAGCACCCACACTGTCTCATATTCAGACTACTACGCCGTTGCTCTGCCACCTCGCAACCCCATCTCACATGACTACCCTGTTCAACACATTTCGACTTCCCGCCTCCCGCCCGCGCATAACGGGGGACCTATAGACTCACGATATACGAGCGTTTCTGAACGACGGTTGCCTAGTGGACCGCCACATGACCATTCTCGTCCGAGGCAGACGAGAACGTCAGCTATAGTGCCTGTGGAGGACGATCGCAAACCTCCCATGCCATCGCCGTCTGAGCAAAAAGAACTTTCCACAGACGCCACGACAGCTAGTGGCTCACGCGAACCTAGGAAAGAGATATCCACAGTTGTCATAGCCTGTCGCCAATGGTGTGTTCTGCGCTCGTCACGCGCTTTTTCATTAAGCCTTATAACGGAATACTAACGACTGCGGCCTTTGTTGCCCTGCTTGTCTCTCCGTAGCCGTGGTCGAAAAATCCGTTGCGACTCAACAAGACCCGTATGTAACAATTGCGTCCGACGATCTAACGCATGCGAGTACGATTCAGTACCAAAACGACGGGGTCCAGATAAGAATCCTGGTACACGCCACAGAAGATGTAAAAGGCGACCTCCAGACGGATCCGAACCTCCTCCCCCAAAGCGCAAGCGCACCGCCGCAGACCGCCCCACCAACGAGTTTGCACCCTCCCCGTCCACCTCTAAGACCAAAGAGAACATGTCGAGCGATCGACCTTCGTCATCATCGTCGCGGGTGTCCGAGCGTGTTCAGACGCGTTCTCAAGAAAGACTTCAGCACCACTCAGCCTCGCCGATTGAGTTAAGGATTGCTACCGAAGGATTAGCTCCAGTTGTTGTTTGTATACGATTAACTCTAATTTTGTTGAGGTTTTGGCTGATAAAACTTTGCAGCACGATCATTCCCCGACGTCTCACCGACATCCTCCATATGCCTCTGAGCAAAGTCCGTACATAAAGTCGTCGTTTCCACGGCAGCTCGATGTCAATATCATGAGGTCTCCCCATACACAACACCAGAAGCTCCGCGTACCCGCCTCACCGACGGTCAAACAAACCCAGCGAGTCTGGTGGACTACGTTCCTGAAAGATTACCCGTTAGTATTTGCTAGATCTGCATGGGATGACAAAACTAATCGCATCGTCAGGCTAACCCAAATTGAAGAAGAGTTACGATATTTGTATGTCCAAGATATAGTTTGCAATTTTGTAGATGGCTCACTCGCCCTCCAGGTTCAACGACACCGGGCACTGGCTTAGCTTCCTCAACTTCGACTACTTCATGAAGACTCTCATGGACGAAGAGTCAAGATTATCCATACAGCCTGCGTTCATCTACGCAGGGCTTGCTATGGCTATACTCATGAAGTCGAGTGAGATGGAGTTCAAGGCACCTGGCCGTCAACGCGCCCTATGGCTTCGCGACACCGCTGAAACACTTATCCAAAACTCGATCAATTCGGAATGGATCGATGCCTCGCTTGCTGAGGCTGCTTTGGTATGCATCTTAACCCCACCCTCCGTTCCTTAGCCCTCACACGCTGTCCGACAGATCATCGCTCTTTTCGAGACTTCCGCTCATCCGATGTATAACCCTGACCGTGTCGAGCAAGCCCTGGTGACTCTCGACTACATTATCCGGACTACCGGCCTTACTACCATTGACGCCAACGACGCCGATGTACTCACCTATCCCACCGGTTCTGTGCCAATGACCGATCTCCCCGACGACACTCCCGACAGGAAATGTACCTGTATACCACCTGACTCTGCCCAAGCTCCAAATCCATTCTCTTCCTGGTCTTATATCCTGCCGTGGGACCCCACATGGACAGACAGCGAAATTCGCGACGAAGAATGTCGCCGCCTCTGCTGGAGTTCCCTCAGCCTTATGTGTAATTATGTGTCGCAGTGCGTCGCATTTGACCGTGACCCCCCTGAATTTTTCCTCCTTGACTCTGCAAATGTAAACCATTCTCCTTCTCATTCAGCTGCTCTTCGTTTCTCATGTTGATGTACTAGTACGCCATTCTTTTTCCAGGTGAAATATTAGACCGAGCCTCTCCCACTTTTCGGTCGAGCACCTTTTCGTCGACTAAGGAGTCTGTGTGGGCACTCTATTGTCGTAGCATGTTGCTCTGGAGCTTCACAAATCGCCTGCGAACTCGCCCGATCGCAAACGATGACAAAGTTGAGCTCATATACGATGCTTGGTCCGAAGCACAGTCGTTACAAGACTCTCTTCGAGTTCACACGTGCAATCTGGACACGGCCGTCATGTACATGTGCCGCGAGTATGTATACAAGTACGTCGTTCCTGTTCATCTCCGACTCTCCGACTAGAGACGCTGCTGACACACGTTCTTCAGTACGCAAATCACCATAACGCAGACGGTGCGCAGGTTTGTACCTTCTCAATCTACGTAGGTATATCTCCATCTTAATGCCATTCTCAGCTTACAAGGTCTGGGCAGTGGACCGCCGATCTTCAAGCGGAAACATGCTGAGGAATGGTGTAAGTGCGCCTTAAGTCCCTTGCACAGCCCCTGCAATTCTGACACCTGGGTGTTTCTTTGTCAGTGTGGTACCAAGATCGTGTCATCCAGATCGTGAGGTCTGCCATTAGCCACCTTGGAAGCGCCCAAGGATATCCATTAACACGGCGCCCATATCAAGTGACGTGGTATGCCAACCAGCTTTCCATGTGAGCCTAAACGCTTCCCTCCTCTGATGACCTGCTGACTTGCTCTGATATTGAAGTTGCCTGCTGTTATGGAACTACGACCGAAGTCTGAAGAATGCACTTGTGCTTGCAAAATCCATACTCCTCCCTGTCGAGGTGATGACAAGCCTCTGGCCATGTGCAGGTATTTTAGCCCTCATCGCGTCTTGTTCACTGTTCTGACATAGATGATATGCAGCCTTACAGACCCAGTCGGATGATCTACGGAAACGTCTGATTGAAGCTTGTGCCACGGAGGGGATCGAGCCTCCAGCTCTAATGCCTACCAACTACGCTCTCCCATCGCATTGATTGTACCACTCACCCGTTTGTAACAACTACGCCCCTTATCTAGAGCAACCATGTATTACTGAGTACTTTATCTTACCGACGCGTTTTCCAATGCGTGATGTACAGTTACCTACCCATGACATTCGTTCGCAATGACTCATGAGTCGCCTAGTCAGGACCCAGATGCTTTCCAGTCAGATGGCGCTGTCGCAAAAGGCACCACTCAGGCACGTCAGGCATTCAACTCAAAATTCAACCTCAGCTTGATGACTCATTGACTCTCATTGACTGTTCGTGACGCGACGCGTCGGGGCATGTGATGAGAAAACACAAATAAACATTATCACCCGCGCTACCAGAACTCTCCTAAATCCAAAATTATCCCTTTACAGAATTCCAATATTACGAGGAAAGTAGCCCTCCCGTGGGACCGCTAGTAATCACCAATGGCTACACTGCGATCTTCAACGCGCCTGAGGACCAAAGTCATCAGTGCTTTGGCGACAGCTGGCACTTCGTCTTCAAATGCGCCTTCTAAAGCCAAACCTAAACGGCGCAAGACCGCACATACAGAACCAACGGTCTCGAACGCGAAGGCAGTCGGGCGACGAACGAAGGGCGTGCGCGGAAAGCTGAAGCTCATGACTGAGATGCCTCTCGACATTCTCTTCGAGACGTTTAGTCACCTGCAGCCCGCAGACCTTCTTCATCTTTCCAGAGCATGCAAATCTCTGCATGATATGTTGTGGAAGCGAGGGGCAAACCATGTTTGGAAAAAAGTAAGTCATAATTGGGTTTTTTATTCGTTCCCGCGACAGGGCTTGATTATTCTAACCCATTATCAGGCATTTCTGAACATCGAGCGGAATCCTCCGCCCGCGATGCCAGCAAATATGATATATCCTCACTATGCCCTGCTGCTTTTCGGCACCGACTGCCATGTGAGTAACCATATTCCATTCATAAATGTCTTTCTAGGCTTACCTCGGTGAGCAGGATTGTGGCAGTGGGAGCACAACGCTCGTCCATTGGGCAGAACATCTCCGCCTATGTGTCCCTTGCATTGATAACAAGTCAGATACTCTGCCCCCATCTCGTTGTTTGTAGTGATGACTGACCCCCCTCAAGGACTTGTCTTGATGGATACCTAGTGGAGGATCCGGACTGGTCCGCCCGAGCTTTATGCCCGGTCTGGCCCCTTCGAAAACCTGGCCAAGGTTTGTCGTCGATGTCCCCGTCGATGTCTGGGTAGCACTGACATGGTTCATTGAAGCCCGGCAACGCTATGTTTATTTGAAGGATGCTTTGACCAAGGTCATCGAAGAGCTCGCAAAACTCAAGGATGACCACACATTATGTGAAGAATTTCGCAAGAAACAAAAAGTGATTTACAACGAACGCATGGAGGTGTGACGAAGTGTGATGCGCTCGCCGCCTGTTGACTTATGCTCGATTAGTTTGCCCGAATGTGCCACTGGTGGGAGGTGGGTCAGAAGCAGAAGAGAAAGGCCGACATTCAAGACCTCCGTGCGAAGAGAAGGGAAGCGTACGTATCTCCCATGTACTCTCAGCGAATACACTGCTGATGCCGCACTCAGGATGTGCGAAAGGCTTCGCAAGGAAGGTGCGTATCAGCATGCCTAAATATCCGCGCATCATTTCTCATACATCGACCAGACTGGGACCCCGAACTGAAGTTCCTTGGCCCACAGAAACTTGAGAATTTGCCCGGGGCAGACAAGATCCAAGCTTTGACCGACAAGAGTACGTTGGCCCTATCCCTCACCCCTCTCTAACCAAGTTAACTTCTGCCTAGGTTGGGCGAACATACATGACGAAGTCATTGCTTTCCTTGAAGAAATCCGCAGCATCCGCCTCGCAAAGGAGCGTAAAGAGCTCGTCCAAAGCCACATACGACTCCTTAAGCCTCTTTACACCGCCTACATCGACTCGCAACCGCGCAACCTCCCCCATCCCGGCCTTTCCGACCTCTGCGGCGAAGCCCCCTTCCGCGAACTGATATTCTCCACGCCGGCTACCACCAAGCTCACTCAGGCCGACTTCGAAGTACACAAGGACGTAATCCCCGCTGTGTGTACAGCGTGGGTGACCGAGCGGGAGAAAGCGATGGAGGCTTTGCTACCCCCGGATTGCCCCTCCCTCCACGTCGCGGCAGCGTTCTTCCGGTGCAACTGGTGTACCGAGCCTATCTCTTTCCCGCGTGTCCTGGGGCACAGATGCCTCCTTCTGTGGCATGATGGGTTCACTTTGGAGGACGGGCATGCGGACCTGGAGCTGGGGAACCTGCTGTGGTACGACCGGCCGTGGAATTGGGGCGGGGAGCAGGTTGAATTTGATGAGGAGGCAGCGGGGCATGCGAAGGATATCATAAGCGCCTGCGGGGCAGACCCGGAGAAGGTGACCAAGGAGGAGATGGATGCGTTGGACTATAGAGTTGAATGTTTGCGCTGTGCTGGGAAGAGGGCTGGGAGACTGGCTATGAGATGGTCGATGGCGGTACGTGTGCTCAATATATCAATCTTCTTGCCCCCAACTCATCGAAGATATAGATCGTCCACGAAATAGAAAAACACTTTGAAGAGGAGTGGGAAGGCCCCAAATGGAAGCTCGTGGAAGACGTGGAAGAGAGAGCACTAGTTAAGGCGAAGGAAGAAGCGGGCCCGAATACGCGACACAATACCCTCGGGTGCAAGTACTGCGGCCGTCACACGAGCCTACACGGCTTATTCTCGCATCTTCGTCACCAGTGAGTGTTGGAGTTCAAGTCTTTCGTATTTGCAGCGCTAAAGTTGGATGGGATCATGTAGACATTCTATCCATGATGTGGTCGAATCCGAGGCTGCGATGCACACATATATCCCGCTGGATGTGTCGATGACAGAACCACCGCATGCTATCAAGCTTCCTCGGCAGGTTTTAAGATGAGCCGGGTTGCCTAAATTCGGAGGAACGCGGGCATTCTTCTTTGGGATTGTGCTACTAATCAGAGGCGATATCCGCCAGTATTCGCTTACGGACATTTCTAACACTACAGCGTGTAATATCAAGATAAATATGTCTCTAATCTCCACCACATGTAATTGTAAGTCGTCGTGTCGCGATAAAACGCGAGGTGTCACAACATGTGATTGTATTGATGGGGCGTTGGGCTCAAGTTCACTTTCTAGTTCCGACGGCGTTCTGACTCTCCTGCTCATCATGTCTAAATACAGCGCACGAAGTTCCGCGCGTTTGAACGAACAGCAGAACAACAGGATCTGCATCAAGTGGAACGACTTCACCATCAACTAATCGTTCTACCGTAGTCACTGGTTTCAGCACTCCAAAGCCTAAGCGACACAAGACCGACCTTGGTATTGATGTCTCAGCTTCCTCCAAAGTCAAGGCAAAGCCACGAGCCAGAAGGGTCCAGGGAAAGCTTATGCTGATGGCTAAAATGCCTCTCGACATCCTCTACGAGATGTTCCAGTATCTTCGACAGCGGATCTTCTCCACCTGCTCAGAGCCTGTAAATCTCTTCGGAGAATATTATTGAATCGAACTGCCATTCACGTTTGAAGAATTGTAAGCACTTCTTTGCGAAGCTACACGGTGAATGATCAAATATCTTGTCAACCTTATAGGCATTTCTCGATATTGAGATAAACCCATCGCCCGAAATGCCAGTAGACTTGATGTATCCCTGTTACGCGCTGCTTCGTTTTGATACCAGATGCCAGGTGCATGTCAATTGTTAAGAGAACTGCAGTCCTTGACCTCCCCCAGGAATGCAGCGTATCAATTACAACCACGGTGCACTGGGCGGTACGACTACGGATCCGGTTGTGCCAAAAGGTGTAGGTTACTCCTGTTTCTGTTCTAGTTCACCTATAATGCGTGTTCATTTATCAAGGGTGACTCAAGTGGGCGCCTCACGGCCCGATGGACGGTCAACAAATACGGTAGACGTACGCTCAAAACACCTGTCCTCAGGTGACACCGTGACAATATTTTACTCACAGGGCCGTTCCATTTCAACCAAGACCGCAACAGGATTGTGTGAGAGCCTGAAATGCTCAAGGATACACCGGCACTACAAGTCGAGTTTGTTCAAGTCCAAACCAAGCTTCGGAATGAACGTAAAGAGGTACGCTGGCGCCTCTCAATGGCCATGAATTGATTGATACTTCTTCAGAATGCATATCAACTTGAAAGTTGGGCTGAAAAACCAAAGGCGATGCGCAAGGATGAATTAGTGGACGCCGGGAAAGAGCGCGGTGGTACGGTTCTTCGTTGCCTCGGATAGTGTGTTTCTTCACTCTCTGAACCGACAGTCCGTGAAAGGCTTGAAGACAAAGGTACGATGGGTTCCCTTGCTCTCCTACAAAAAAATAACTTATGAATTAGGCTGGGGCGGGGAGTTGGATGTGATCGGCGCATCCGAGTTTTGGAGCCTGCCCAGTGTAGACAAGGCGCAACGGTTGACCAAGAAAAGTATGTGAACCTCACGGTCCGAATCCCCTTCAAAACCCTTATTTATCTTCGTCTCAGTTTGGTCCAACATTTCCTCTGAACTCTACACCTCGCTCGAGAAGTTCCGGCCACTCGCCCTAGAAAAGCTCGTAAAGACACGCTCTATAACACTCATACCTTCTCTGGTTCATATATACAAAGTACCTCAGAACGGAGGATGGGTACCCTCTACTCCGCCCCAGCTCCGGTGACATGTGAAGAACCCCCCGCTTTCTGATCTCCCCTACCCCCGACCCGACCACGCTCACCCCGGCGGACTTCGACGCTTTGAAGGGCGAGATATCTATAGTGCACGCGCGCTAGGAGGAGGGTTGCAGCCGGAAATTGGACGCTCTTCTCCCCTCGGACCGCACTCCAAAGCTAGGCCTCATAAGTGCGACTGTCTTTTTCCGATGCAGGTCGTGCTCGGAGCCCGCTTCCTACCCCCGTGCCCTGAAGCATAGTTGCCTCGTCACCTCGAATCATTACCGCAATCTGGACGATGACCATGTGGGTGCAGAGCTTGTTCGGATGCTTCAGAGTTACAAGCAGTAACCGCGGAACTGGGGTGTAAGAGAACTTGACCTTTACATCCACCTGATATGGTCGGTGCAGACCAAGAGTGTTATCGTGGCTTGCGGAGCAGATCCGGAGGAAGTCTCGAGGGAGGCGATGACCGCGATGGATTGTAGGCTAGAACGTTTGCGGTGCAAACATGCTGATAACGGACGCCAACAAGCTGGCGCCGATCAAGGTAGTAATGGATAATTCAAAGAGGAGTGCCATCGAATGCAAATACTGCGGGAGCATTATGCGCCTCCACACCTAACATCAAAGCATATGATCAAGGTCAAGGCCACTGATTTGCCGGATCTACAGAGCCACCACACGTGTGCTGTGCTGGATGTATGGGTGTGAGAGGCAATCCACCTCGAGGAATCCAGGGCTGTCCTCCCCTCCATACATTTTAGACGCCTGCCCGCGGCCGCTATTGGCTATGATAGTAATTTTGCATCTTCTTCGTTTCGAATGCTGCACATATGTAACGAAATTGAAATACGATACAGTATACATATTATATGGTAATTTTAACCCTTCGAATAAAGGCACTTCATAATCTCAGGTCTACCGTTGCATACCAGGAACTGTTAGCGATGAGGATAACCGGACACATGGGTAAAGCTGAAGGCATCCTGCCGACACTGTCGTCGGACTCGCATTGCATCCATATCCGTCATGTCACAAAGCAGCGACACGCCTTCGAGTTTATGCCAAGCGATACCGAGGCTAGCGAAACTTGAAGCGGATGTATGGAAGGAGAGATCAAACGCGACATGGGTCAGATCGGGGAGCTGAAATCGACGTAGGAGTGAGACCAGGTCAACATCCGATGTGATGCATATCACAGCCAGACGTGGTTTCACCATAGGTGGCCGACGATCAAGGTGGGTAAGGATAGTAGTATCACCAGACCACCGAATCGTCTTGGCCGTAAAGTGCATCAGCGTCGATGTATGGCTGAGGAGACGTGCACAATCCTCGAGGGAGAGGTCTGTGACGATGTTGAGGGACGTGAGTTGGTCAAGAAGGGATGGGGTGAAAGGCAGCCACGACGAGACCATCTGCTGGCGATGACCATGCCATATCAGAAAACGGAGGGAATGTAGGGCTTCCACAGGGAGCTCTGTGGCTCGCGAGTAGTAGTACGGTATCTGGACCTGTGGGAGGCGTACCGTCATGCTCTCCCAGCAACCAAAGTCAATCATACTCGTGCCGAGGAGGTCAAGATACTGCCCGAGCTGGGTGAAACCTTGTTCTAAAGACCAGGTACCTTCTTCGAGCTCTGCGACGACCCTAAGGTTCTCGTCGGGTTCAATTGCTTGACACGCTAGGGAAAGCTGGCCCTCAGGGTCATGTCCAGTTGATGCGTGTCCCAGCTTGATTGTGATAGTGTCTGGAGTCCGATATATCTCGACTGGGGGCGGATTCATTCTCAAGCTGTTGGATATCTGTTAGGCGGTAATGGAGGTTTCGAGGCAGTTTCGACACTGGAAAAGTTGAACGACTTGATTCGAGTGACGACAAACGACTCACAGTGCTGAGATGACTCGTCGGTCGTGTTTGGGGGGCGTCAAAGACAGAGGACATCATCATCCTTGTACGATATAAGTAGCACTATCAAGCGGAGATTATCCGATAAAGCTTGGGAGCCGTGGACTAGGAGGTGAGTCACAAAATACAGAAATAAAACAGTAAAGCCGTTTTGACAGGCCATTGTTTCCAATCCCGGACCGTAGCACCAGAAAATCGGCATAAAAACACGATGCTTGAGCCCATCCGGGACAATAGACCATGAGTTCAACATAGATCTTGACGCATACGGATAAGCTGTGGTCGATGGTGGTACTAGTGTTAAGTCGGGGATCGGTGCATCATACATGCATGAGATGGATGTGTCAACCTTTTAAATTGTGATCACGATAGAGGTTGGCCTTCGTCCCGACTCCCGTGGTACAACGGCCTTTGTTCCCTGCGATCATGCAGGGATTGTGAACATCGGGCTTGAAGGCTGAGAATCGCAAATCAAACGATATCACCAGAGATGGGGGAGAGAATATAAAAACTTTGTTCTTGTGTCGACAGAGAGTTAATCACCGCTCACGACCCAGTATAACAGCATAAGATCCGAACCTCTGAGCAACATGGCCACGTTCAGCCCCACACGAATATCCAGCGTTACCACGTGGTCATCGATATCATTCTTTAGGACCCTGTCGGATGAGAAAAAAGTAACGAGAAGCAGGTTAAAGTAAAGTAAGAGTGGGCAGAAGGTAAAGTCAGAAGTCAGGAGCGGGGATGGAATAGTAGTGACAAACGGATCGGGTATCGTTCTGTAGATGACGACGAGCAAGCCTGTTCACGTTTACAGGTGGGTTGGGAATTCATTTTCCTAGAAGAGAAATAAATGTTTACGCCTCAGTCATGGCAATATCCTCCGCCTCGCCTGGTGCGTCAGCCTGTCCCGACACATCGGCGTCTCCATCCGCCTCCCCAGGTGCGTCGCCGTCCGTGGGAGCCGCGATATCCGCTATACACACACGAAAATCAATATCGACGGTGTCAAATAATCGGGGAAAACCCGCACCATCGGCATACGCATCTGCCCCTGTAGTAGCACCAGCACCGTTTAGATCGATCTTGGCAGCACCCTCCGCGACCGCATTCTCCTCCCCATTCGCACTCGCACACTCATTAACCTCTTTCGTCCCATTGACCGCCTCCTTCACCTTTTCCGCCTTCTCGCTCCCTTTTCTCCGCAGCCCCCCCCTCATTTGCGGCCCCCAGCACGCTCTGCCACCTCTCCACGAGCACTTGCGCGCGGTCCTTGAACCTGAAATCCGCGTCGCGCGAGATACGGTTGCCCTCGAGGAGCGTGATGTGTCGCATCACTTTGCCGATCTTGGAGAATTAGAGGTAGGCGACGGTGGAGAAGAGGGCGTCGAGGGCGGGCATGTCCTGAGGGGGGAGGAGTGAGGATGGGCTGCCAGGGAGCGAAGAGAAAAGGATGGGGAAGTGAAGAAAAGCGAAAGAAAGAAAGAAAGAAAGAAAAAAGGTAATAGGAACGAATGAATGACGTCATCCGCCGTCCCCAAAACCACCCCTCCTCAATCTCAAAACCACATCAAAAGCAGCGTATCCTCCTCCCCATGGGTGCTGTCCAACCCAAAACCCGCCAGCAATCCCTAAAAAAAAGCAGAAACCAAAAAAGAAAAGAAAATTGCATCGGGGCATAGGCGCTAGGGTTAGGGTCACAGACCCATATCCGCACCAACACTCGAAACGTAGGCGATAAAAGAACGCCAATGGTGGAACACGGAAGGCATGGGTGTATTATGGCTTGAAAGAATAGAGAGGTAGGGGGAACGGGATGGAAAGGGTCTGTGCGACTCGGCTGGGTAAACAGGCCAACTTTTTGCCAGGGTGAAAAGAATGGAGAAGACTGTGGTGTTAGAGCCACGGGCGGCGTATCCGCGCTGACGGAAGAAGCTTCGGGGCAACGAGGGAAAGCCAGTCATGGTACTGCACAAATCCTCACCTCGTAAGGGCAAGTAGGAGAAAGAAGGAAAACGAGCAACGAAACGAAACGAGAGAGGCGGAGCCGCCAAGACAACGTAGCGGGACGCAAAACAGAAAAGAATTGAAGGCGAAAAGCAGGCTGAAAACGAAGCCGCACCTCCAACATCGAGAGAACCAAAAGTTTGTAAAGGGAGAAGAACTCCAACATAACATGTAACACCACTAATGGATTACCACGGTCTAAAAGAATGCAGCAAAAGGGATGCAGCCACTTGAATAAACTAAGCACACCAAAAATGACCATAATCCGAAATCGCCACCAATGCCCACCATGGCAGAGAAAGAAACGGCCTACACGGCGCGAAAAGCAACGACCACCACGGCCTTGAGAAGAGGTGCCACCATGCACCACGATACGGAGAGAAACGATCACTACGGTCTGAGGAAACAGGCCACCACGGTCTTCCAACGAAGGCACCACGGCCCCGACGATTTCAACGATCCATGTTTATAAAAGTGACTGAAAAATAGATCAAGGGTAACCGAAAAGTGCGACTGTAAACATACCCTTTTAAAATGTAGCCAAAAGCGACTGAAGGGTCACCATGGTCTGCAAAGTGGAACCGGGAAGCCTCAGCAGAGGAAGCCGCTTCGATCTCCGTCGAAACACCAATCGGCATGGTGCTTGACGAAATTTCACCAAGTCCTCGAGTATTTAGAGGCGTAATTTGCGTATTCCCCAGGTATTCCCAAAACTTGTCCCTAAATCATTTTGTATAGAGTCCATATAGGGCGCAGAGAACTGTTGCAGGTGGCTGCTGGCGCCGACGATGGTGGTGGTCGGGTGGTGGTGATGGTCAAGAAGCATGTTCTCACCAGGTTCTCACATGCTCAAGGCAGGACGGAGTTTGAAACGGAAAGTGAACGAAAAGTGAAGATGGAAAGTAGATGGAAGCTTAGCCGAAGGTGAGTAGCATGTAGCGGCGGGCCCAAACAAGATCCTGCATAGGCTAGGATACAAAACAAGTAATTGCCGCTGGAAGCGTAACCGTCGGACAATAGTAGAGGCCTTGAAGCAACGAATGCAACAAAGGTGGAATGATTTATCATTGATCGCGAGCGAAGCTTACTATATTTCTTCTCGGGGCTGTGTGTGGCATGTGCCATGCCATCCAATGATGTGCAGATGTAGGCTCCTCGTTGATTCCACCCAAATTCCACCTACTTCATCTTGATGACTGGTTTTTGGGGTGAAAGCTCCCAATGATGCAGTTCAGAGCTCCATTTACAGTACTGGAAGGACACGAGAAAAAATACGTCATGATGGCCTGCAGTCGGATGGCCGCACATATGACCACCATATTACGTGTATGAGTTGAAGTGAACCAGCTGTGAAAAAAAAGTTTCACACTACACAACCTTGTTAGCGAAGGTCCCTGACGTAAAATTTAGACGGGTCAGGGATCCAACGTGGGCCGCGACTCACGCGACATTCCAAAAGATCCTCGCGGGGACCTTTTAAAAAAAGTGGACTTCTCGTGTTGCTTTCGTCATCAATTCTTGCTCTACTTTCATGAAAAGTGAATGAAAAGTAGGTCCAAAAGTGGCCAAAAAGTGCGACCGTGAGCAGCCCTATTGGCGCCCTTCGACTCAGATTAATGGAGGATCGCGCCTGAATGCAATGTCAACTCACACAGCATGATTGCGGTGGGATATCAATCAACGAGTTAGCTGCTGCAGTTGTTGCCGTCGTTGAGCATTAACGGTTGACTGGGAGATGTCCGACCGTCTATCCGAAGTTGTGTCTCATGGCCATGTCCAGTGAAAGTATATTAATTGCGAAAGTGTTTGTGTAATTCAATAATGGGGCTTCGTGTGCGGACAAAAATTCAATTCACTAGTTCGAAGAAAGCAGATGTCAATAACGGGTGGGTAGAATGAGGAGAAAACAAACTAAACTATAGGTAGAGCACGATAAAACAAGACAGCACGAGACGGCGTAAAGGCGGTGCAAGTACGAACAAGAACGAGAATTCAGCGGGTCAACGATAACAGAAACGTATCCGATGTAAACAATTGCTGGAGTACCAAAAAACAAGACAGAACATAACGGTGTAGGCGATGTATGGTATATGATCCTTCATGTTCGAGCCTCAAGGCTGCACTGCGAGAGAGCGCCTTTCAATCTTGGCTTCAAACGCTTTCAGATTGGCGATGAGCCAGGAAATCCAAGCAACATCAGCCAACGACATTGCAGTGATAATGATACGAAAGGCCACAGACGTGCTCGCCATGGGTGGCGCGTTCGAAGTCAACCCCCAACGCCAGAGCGACAGGAATAGCGCAAGCACAATAAATATCAGGCCCCTGAAAGAAATTTCCCGTGAGGAAAATGCATGTATTTTAATATTACCGGGGCTTACCAACAGAAAGAAATGGCAGGTAAAGCGAGAATTATATATGGCATATGAAAATGCGATTGGCGGTAATATTCAGCCTTCTATGAACGCGCAATGGTCACTAGTTAGAGGATTTATAGCAGGAGAAGCAATCACGTACTTCGTAACAGGCATAGCTTCTCCATTGGGTCTTGCGGAAATAGTAAAGCAACGCCAGCGTCGAGGGTACGACAGCGAGAAACCTGAAGAGGAACAGGTAGACGAAACCTCGCACGACAGGATCTCCGTTAGTCCCGGGCAGTTGAAGAAGGGGTGGAGATCCACTGTCATGGGGAATGAGCCCTGCGAGCCTCTCGTAGAGAGTGAGTTGAACTTACAGGAGGATTGTAGTGGTTATGGAGAGGAGGATTAACCACTCTTTACAGAGGTGCTCGATGTAGATAGTCCAAAGGCTCTCAACCTTCTCCTTGAAGATAGGTTCAGGTGGCGTGGATGGGCGAGCACGACGTGGCAGGGATATGTCAGTGTGGTCATTGATGGGGAGAGAAAGGCATGAGGCTATGGTGGTTCCTCTCCCGGAATCGCCATCTTCCCTATCGAGCTGTTCAATCGTGGGCTCTACAATAAGCTCTGGGCTATATTGATGCGGTGTTGACGGAAGGCTTGCGTTCAGATCGTGAGAGAGAGGCGACGTATCGATGTGGACATCGTCGAGAAGAAAATGTATAGTTGCGCCTGTTTCCGCGTCGGCGTGTTGACCTTCGTCATCTATGTGTCCAGTCACTGAGTCTGAGGTCAATAGTTGAACAGGGTTGAGAAGCGAGGCAGCTTGAGAAGCGTAGTACGAGGGAATGAACAGGTCCAAAAGGTGGTGCATGTTGATGAAGAGTACATGAAGGACACTGAGCAGCAGATTCATTGTTGTGGGGCCGATGGTGGTTGGGGTATAGAAGCATTGACATATACATAGGCCTTTTAAGTGAATATGTAAGGAGGGAAAAGTCACGGTGAGGGAAGAGTTGATGGAGGCTGAAGTGAAGGCAATCTTTGCGAGGAACTAACGCGCTCCGCTAAATATAGAGTGAGCGTTGATCTGTTGGCGCTATGCAGCAAACGGTACATACCAGCCAAATACCAGCCAGCCAGGCCCTATTCGAGAACCCCGTTGAGTTAGCAGGCAGTTAAGTGCGTAACCATCGGACAATAGTAGAGGCCTAGAAGCAACAAATGCAAAAACAACAAGTTGTCGAAACTACGTCGAGGAGCATGTGGTGGCTTCCCGAAGGCGAAGTTCGGAAGTCGGATGTGAATTGTGTGAATGTGGAATGATCGATCATTCCACATTCAGTCGTGGATTCCACAGTCGTTGATTCCCAGTCAAAATCGATTCGGGTGAGTTCGGGGTAATATGAGGTACATCGGTTTGAGAGGATGACCCTCCGAATAAAT